>RJWH01004826.1:0-94872 GCA_004363575.1 Solenodon paradoxus | reverse complement strand
CCACCCCCGGCTCTGAGCCCTGCAGCGATAGTGCTGTGCAAGTGGCCACCGCTCTGGCCAGTTTGAGGTCTGTGTTGTGTGGGAATGTGTTTTCTGCATCTTGCTCAGAATCTCTGGGCACAGCAGGCCCTTCCCTTGCTCAGCTCAGGCCACCTCGCACCCTGCACCGCCTCCGTCCAGGACCCTCCCCTAGATGGGGAGGACACCTGGTGGAGGGGCCTAATGGGTTAGGGGTTTCCTTCCTCAGCGACTCACAGGCCTGCGGCCTCGCAGATGTTTCTCCTGGGTTTGTTTTGATAACTTGTTTTAAAAACAGTTCATATCCACCAACTGTTCAGATAATAATATTCCAAGTGGCAAGCAACTGTGATTATTTTAGATGCTGTTTATCCTGACAAGCAGGACTCAGCTGGAAAATATGGGGCCCCAGGGAATTCCCCTTCCTTGCTCGCCTAATTATTGCCCATATTGGCTGTGAGGAAGTCTCATTTTCAGCTTTCCTTGGTGGGGGCCCTGTGCTCCCTGGTGAGAAGAGGGGGAGGAGAGAATCAGATGGAAGCTACATCCTGTGGGAATTGCAGGCATGGCTAACCCTCCCCAAAGTCAGATGGCTCACATACCACTCTGGAGACAGCCTTGCCAATACTCACTCAGTGATTAGGCAAGGCCCTTCACAGGGCCTGGGCTGGTATTCTGAACCCACTCTCTCAATGCCCCAAATTTTCCAGCCTAAAACCAGCTTCCACGTGCTCGCCCAGCCTCAGGGGCCCCTGCAGTCTTCCTCAGTGAGTAGAGGCCCCCACATCCCCCTGGCACCTGGACCAGTGCTGCTTCCTCTAACTTTCCCTCTCCCTTGTTTTCTAAAGTCAGTGATAGGCCCAGCCTGGCTGATTTTTGTGGGGCAGTTTTGTCTCTTGCATCTCTCTCTTGTTCTCCATCCCCACCATCTCCACCCAGAGTTGTCCCTGTCACCTGTCCCTTTTGCTGCAGCCGTGGTTTCCCACCGTGGTCCTAGCCTTCATCCTCCCCTCCCTTCGCACCTCTCAGAGCTGGTTGCTAGGCTAAATTTCCTAAAGCTTCACTCTGTTGTTACTTACCTGCTGAAATGCCTGTACTTTCCAGTGGGGTTGTAGCCAATGCCAGAGGCTGTCCCTTACTTGACAGATTTGGTGAATGCTCTGCCTGACTTTGTACAGTGGGTACTAATGTAGACCTTTGGGCTCCTTCCTCATTCTGGAGTGCCCTCCTGTCCCACCTATCAAAACTACACTATTATTCACCTTGGCTTATTCATATACTTCTCTATGCAGACTGTTGATTATCCTTATTGGAAAGGGTGGTTCTTATCCACGCATCTCTGAAAAAAATTGTACCCAGAATGTTTACAATTTTCTTTGTATTTATATGCCAGATTTTCTTACACCACAAATCTCCTTGAGGCTAAAGACCTGATTTACTTTTCTGTATCTAATTTACTGTGCCTAGCTCTGGGGTTGTAAGTGCTCAGTGCATCTTTGTTGGAAATAAAATAATGATTTATGTTGGATTTGTCCCTGCTGCATTTCACTGTTAATCTCTGACTGTGTTTAAATTAAGGTGTGTGTGGTTTTTTTGTTGTTGTTGTTGTTTTAATCTGTTCTCATGTTATTTGCTACTTTGCACTGCAGAAAAGGATTAGGTAGAAAACTAGGTATGTACCCTTCACTATCCAGACTCAAATAATGATGAATCAGATCTCAGGTGTGAGTCTGCTGCAGACTCTCTGATTCAGTGCTCTTTGCACACTGTTGCTCAGAGACCTGAGCACAGGATGTCCCCAGGATATCCTGGGGTGCAGAGGGTAGGGAGCTGAGGGTGAGGGAGAGAAATGGGCCCTTAGCCCCACTTCAACTCTGCTCCTATCCATTTCACATTGACGTGTGATAGAAGCCATGTTCTATCCTAGACAATTTTTAAAAAGAAAAACCAAAAGAAAACACGGCTATGGTCCAGCTAAGTTAAAACCCAAAGCTCTTAAGAAATGCCCATCTAAACCTATTCGTGCTGATCTTAAAGCACAACCCGCAGCTTCCAGCCGGGACAAAGAGCAGGGCCATCACAGGTCAGTCCACAGCACAGAATCCACCCGGTCCCCGGGAGAGGCAGGAGGACGGAGCCCCTGGACAGGTTTTCGCTTCACCTAGTCCAGGAACAAGTTGTGTAACTTAGGAGAAATCCTTTCACATCTTTGGATTGCTTCTTATTTAAAGTTGTGGGTGGCCCAAGCGGCCAGGGCAGAGTGGCGGGCGCTGGGCCCCGCGCGCCTGACCACGAGCGCAGGCGGGCAGCCCCGAGTGCCAGCGTTGGGCCTCAGCTTGAACTTGTGGATGTGGAAGGTCCTCTCCAGCTCCTGCTCTTCCAGGCTCTGTGACTCAGCTGGCGTCCCTGTGGGCCAGGCTGCTGAGGGAGATGCTGCGCGCACATTTATTCCGGATTTGGATATTTAAAGAGCCGGGCGTGCAGTGCGACATTTCGGAAGTGCTTGGATTCGGGGCGGTCTCCTGCAAACCAGGCTTTCTTTCAACAGTTATAGATATCCTGCCCTGATCTCTCAGTCCACAAAGAGTCATTTTCTTTCCCTCAGAATCTGACGTGGGTCTTGCCCATTGTGTCTGCCCGGCTGCACAGTTCGGCAGGAAGCAGGTGGCCCGAGGTGGGACACGTGCCCAGCCCTCTCGGGGCCTGCCACGGTCCCCAGCCCTGTGCACCTCCGCTCCCCTAAGGAATATGCGGCAGGGGCTCTCTAGGCTGCTGGGAGGGCACCTGGGACGCGGGGCTGACCCTTCTCCAGGGATGATAAGAAGGATCTCAGGACTCTCAAGGGTCTTGGCACAGTGGCAGCCCAGGGCTCCTGGGGACGCTGGGAACACAGGCTTCCTCTTCCCTGCTTGCTGTTTTCGCTGGCTCAGGAAACCCCAACTGAAAGCTGGGACTTTGTTTCCAAAACCCTGCGTCATTTTTACTATTTGAGCGGCCACTTGGGGCTGCTTTTGGGAGGTCGTTCTTTTGTCACTTTTTTCACTCAGGATGTTGTTTCCAATAGATTTCCTCACAGACAGTCTGTTGCCTTAGTTTTCCTTTCCAGATGCGTATGGAGAAATCTTCCAGAATTGAGACGACATCAGTGAATTGGACCTGGGGTGGAAGAGTTTAAATTTTCTCTTAAGACATGTATTGTTTCCATTTCTGCTCACAGAGGTCATTTTTTCCAATGCTGGTTTTAGCACATTTAGGAAATAGAGGAAATAAATATAGGTAATGAAGGGGGAATTTAGTATTACCCTTAGTTCCACTGACCAGAGCCGAATCGTTAGTAGTCTAGCACTCCTTTTAAAAATTTTTGATTTAAATCAGGCTCTTACTGTATGTATTGATAAGGAACTGGCTTTTTTACACCCGACACTATTTTATTAACACTGTCCTGTGCGCTTGTATGTTGTGTAGACGGTTTTAAAGTCTCTGCAGCCCTCCTTTGGGCCTGCTACAAGCAAGGCAGCAGCCAAGACAGCAGCAGCCACATTAAGGACATGAAAACTGAATATGCAGCACAATTTGAACCTAGATGTAAAGCCTAGATGGGTGGGATTGTACATGGCCTTGATTTTCTTCTTTCTCACCTATAGTTGTCACTTTTTCTGTCACAACACAGTATAGGAGGCAGAATGATGTAACAGTACCCAGGTTCCAACTGCAGACAAACTGCGTTCACTCCGGCTGAGAACCAGGTGAGTTGTTTAACCCTGTTTGTCTCAGCTCCCTTGTCTTTAGACTGACAGTAATGCTGCCTCAGAATGTGAAAGTATTTGGGGATTGGGTCTTAAAAAAGGCAGTTGAGTTAAAATGGAGTCAGTGGATGTTCACTGACCCCATAGGACTGATGTACCAATAAGAAGAGGAGATTAGGATACAGACACATCTATACAGCTGAGGACCATGTGAAAACAGAAGAAGTCGACCATCTACATACAAGCCAAAGAGCATGTTTTGAAGAACTCAGCTCTTCCCACACTGAACTTGGTCTTCCGACTCCCCAAAATGTGAGAAAATTAAATTCTGTTGCTTAAGTCACCCACCTGTGGAATTTAGTTATTTGAGTCCTAACAAATACACTTCTTCAATAGGAATATCACTGTTATTCTTGGCCTGAGTTCCTTCTTATTTAAGAGCGGTGCATAGATCTTTGATGTACTTCCGATAAGGAGAGAGCAGTCCCTGCCATAGGCCCAGTGGAGCAGGAATGTTCTCCATGCCTACTCCAGAGACCCCCTCCTCTTCTCAGAATGCCCCAGTGTCGTGGGGGAGCACCCACAATCATGTTGAACCTGGAATGTTCCTCCCTAGGTAGCAGGCAAGTCTCGACTCCATTTGGAGGATTTTGCTCATTTCTCCTTCAGGAGCCTTACCAGTCATGTCCCTTATGAGACACCCTCTCTCTTGAAGATTTGCTGCACTTAGGTGAAGTGTTTTCCTAGCCTCTAAAAAACAATGGGAGAACATTCTACTCTACTTGGATCATTATCATGATGGTCTCTTATGGAGGATTTTGGGAGAATGTTTAACTTTAAATTTTTTCTATTAAAATTATTTTGTTGTGGTAAGAACACTTAGCATGCAATCTCCTCTCAACAAAATTTTAAGTGTGAAATGCATTATTGCCAACTATAGGCACAATGTTGTTTATTCATCTTGTTTAACTGCAACTTTATACCTGTGGTTTAGGAGCTCTCCACCTCCCTCTTTTCCAGCCACTAGAAACCACCATTCCACTCTTTGATTCTATAAATCTGACAGTTTTCCTTTAGATGCCTCCTGTAAGTGAACTCACATCTCTCTGTGATGGGTTCATCTAGCACAATGTCCTCAAGTTTCACCCATGTGGAATTTCCTTTTTTTAAGTCTGACTAGTATGCCACATTTTCTTTAGACAGTAGACTATTTCCACATCTTGACAATTGTGAATATGCTGCAGTGAACACAGGTGTGCTGGTATCTTTTTGAGATCCTCATTTCAATTCTTTTGGATAAATATGCAGAAGGATTAGATAGGATTTGAAGACTTGGAGAAGAGACTGCTGGAGATGAGAATACAGTGCTTCCTCAGCTAGCTGTCCCTGAAAAGCACAGGGAAGAGTGGTTGATGGGTAAGGATTTTTTTTTTTTGTCTTTGCAAACACTGGGCAGTTCTTTTTCTTTGGTTAGGTAGCCAACCAATGCACCTTGTCTGCTAAGTCAGCCACTCTTCATCCCTATATTCTCAGGAGACAGTCTTATAAATCTGGTTAATAACTCCCATTTCATTTCCCCAAACTCCATTAGAGGGAAATTATAATGAAGCTCAAATACTTGCCAGGTTATTCATGGAAAAGACCTTTGGCTTTTAAAAACTGCATTTTAGATGGCAGGATTAATCTAGTGGCACATTACAATGTGGCCTGCTGAAGTTTGCAGGAGATTCCTGGCACCACAGCATGCATTGCACAACACTGCCAAGGAGCATGAATTATCTTTACAGGAAGAGGCAGGAATTAATATGTCTGATGGAAAAGACCCACTGGCAGCCTCTGATGAACACCCAGGACCCTTGTTCCTTGTCAAGGTTCTGCAAGGTTGGAATCATAATCACACACTCAAGGGCAGGCACCCTGAGCAGACTCCTCTGGAGAAGGGCACAAGGGCAGAGCAGCAGAGAATTTATTCACTGCCCCTCTCCATCTGGCCTTGCTCACCCACAGGGGTGGGGGCAGGGATATTTGTAACCTTGCAAAGAGGCACTTACCTAGATACTTAATTTATGACAGTCACATTGGAAAAAAAAATGCTGATTTCATTCCTTTTATTACCTCCCTGGCATAGTAAGTTAATTAAAAGTAGCATGATTGCTGCTTTGTTCTCAGTTAAGAGGTTGATTTGTAATGTAAATATATGCATCTTTGTGGTACATACATTAATATAAAAGTAATAATAATGATGGTAGTACCTATCACTGAATGAGCTCCAGTCCATGGAAGGAGTTATACAGATTATTTATCACACTTTCAACAGCCTTCCCAGACCAGTATTATTCAATTTATTTTATTGGTGGAGAAACTGAGGCTCTGCGTGGTTTAGGAGCTTGCTCAAGGTTACACACTGATATATTATGTGCTGGGATTTACCTAAATTAAAAGATTGTAATTGTGACAGGGTGAACTGAAACTTCTCTCGTCCACAGGCCCCAATCCTGTCATCTGCCTTCACCTAATGTCCATCGCCATCAAGGGAGAATCCTGGGCATTAGAGAAAGGTCAGATTGACAGGGCACTATTCATTGTCCTGTAATGTGAGGAAGCTGAGGGCTGTAATCCAGTGCACACTATGTTCTGCCTATAAGAACTGCAGTTTTAATAAACCATACAAATAGGTTATAGGCAAAAATATGCAAATAGATATACCACCCTAATCACCAATCAAAAGAAAGTTGGAGAGAGTATATTATTATCACAGTAGCTTACAGAATGAACACTATTTCCAGGGATAAAATATCATGTCATTTCAGAATGATAAGGAATCAAGGAAACAAGAACATACAACAATCCTAAATGTTTGTGCTCTGAGTAACAGGCCTTCAAAATACATGTAGTCAAAATGGATAGTTCTGTAAGAAGAAATAGACAAATCTATATTATAGCCAGAAATGTCAATACCATTCTGTCAACAATTGATAGAACAAGTGAACAGAAGATTGGCCAGGATATAGAGGACTTGGACAACACTGTCAATCAGCTTGACTGGCAAGACATTTATGGATCACTCCACTTTACAACAGCAGAATATACATTCTTTGCAGGCGCTCACAGATGATTTACCGAGATACATCATACTCTGGTCCATAAAAACATTTCAATATATTTAAAAAGATTCAAGTCTTATAAAGTATGTCCCCTAATCATGGTAGAATTAAGTTGCAAATCAATAATGGATATAATTTGGAAACTCTCCAAATAAATTTAAACTAGAGAACATATTATGACTAACCAGTGAAAGAAGAAATTTCATGATTATTTGCATAGCCATAGAAAAGGTATTTACCAACATCCAAAATTCATTCCTGATTGAAAATCAACTCATAGAAAACTACTGGAAGTGAACTTTCTCAATCTAATAAGAAGCATCTACAGAAAAATGTATAATGAATATCATAACTAATTCCCCTAAGATCAGAATAAGACAAAGATGCTCTCACAACTTCTATTCAACATTGTACTGGAGGTTCTGACTAAGAAAATCAGGAAAGAAAGAAACAAAATACATTAAGATTGAAAAGGCAAAGCTGTTTTTATTTTCAGACAGCATAATCATCTATGATCAACATGATTGACTAATAAGTGAATTATTGCAAGCCTGAAGAATATAATATCAATATACAAAAATCAACTTCATTGCTATATAACAGCAATAAGCTGTCAGAAATTGTAATTAAGAACAATTAATATCACTTGCAGCTTCTAAAGTCTGAAATAAGAATAAATTTGGTAAAAATGTGCAAGATCTGTACACTGGAAACTATACAACATTGCCTATATAGATTGAGAAGTAAAACTCTCATGTTTAGAAAACTCACTGTTGTTAAGATGTCAGTTCTCTCTGAACTGACCTATCTGTAGATTTAATGTAATCCCTACCAAAATCTCAATTGGTTTTATGTAGAAATTCTTAGCTGAGTCTAAGATTTATACAGAGGGAATTCTAGAGACCCTAGAATAGCCAAATAGAACAAAAGAGGGATTGTTAGTACTCTGATTTCAAGACTGCTGAAATTGATACCTTCATCAGGAGGATACTTTTCTTGCATTTCTTTTTAAGACCAAAACATTGTCCACAACTCCCTAGAAGTCCTCACATTGATCTGCAGATGAGGAGTAGGATCGTGGAAAAAGAGTGGGCCCAAGAAGAAAAGCTCTGGATTCTATTACCAGAGAAGGGAGAATGCATGGATGGGCTTCTGGAGACACTTTTTGCTGGAGCATCACTAAAATAAATAGAACTCTATTGCAGCCACTGCTGATTTCCCTGGTAATTGCCAATAGGACAAGTGTGTTTTTAGGGGCATGTATATGCTGGGGCAGCTTCAAATCTCAGAAATACAGAGCCAAGAAAGCAAGGGAGAGATGAGTCTACAAGAGATGGTCCCTGTTGAAGACAGAGGATTTGATATGTCTTCCTTCATGAGACACAGATTAAGTCCAAGTGAGCAAGGCTTCCACTTTGTCTGCCTACAGTGATACTACCTTTAGAGTCATCATTACTGTTCCTTGAAGAATTTCTTACATGGACCTTGCCCTGGCAGAGGGCAATAGGACTATGTGGCCAGAGGAAGTCAGAAAGGACTGCTCTTCCCTCCTCTCAGGCCTAAGCCCCTCAGAGGGAGGACAATGAAAAAGGTAGTAATCAGAGCTCTAGAAAGGCCACAAGCCCTGAGCATCAGAGAAAGTCTGTGAAGGAGAGAGAGGGATGTTAGCAAAGAGTGAGAGACAAGGAGAAAGATTAAGACCCTATTCTCAATTTATGCCACAGATTGGGCCAATCAACCTTTGGTAGCAGAAAGTCTGCTGTCTGAGTAACACTGGAGTGGTGTATCAAAAAATGTAACTCCTGACTTCTCTCAGAAGCTGCTGCTTTTCCAGCCAATAGATTCAAAACTGATCTCAGAGCTCATTTACCTAACTCCCTGGCCAAATCCCTATGGCCAGAAGCTAGGCACCCATAGTTGGAAACTTCTAAGTACGGGGGGTGGGGCTATGGGAACCTGGAAAACCAGACAGGTGGCCTCGCATAGAGGAAAACACTTCCCCTGCAACCCCGGTTTCCTGGCCCCAAGTTGATATTTTCCCAGGTCATACACGAAGATAAGTTCCTGTCCTTAGGACTCCGGAAAGTTATTCACAGCACACCAGAATGATAATACAATTGCTCAACTTACTTAATAATTACTTTGTAGCCGGCATTATTCTAAGTGCTGATCAATAACCGACACAACTCTGTTTGGTTGCTCACACTGTGAGGGAGTTACTATCGGGAGTTATTTTTGCCTCCACTTACTGGATGAGAAAACTGAGGCACAGACGTTGTAGGTAACTTACTCATGCTCCCACCACAAGTGGGAGCTGAAGCTGACATTTAACCAGGCAGTTTGGCTACAGAGTCCACGTTCTTAGCCACTGTGTTTCCGCAGAACAGATCATTCCACTGTTGGGACATTCTGAACTCTTCTGTTGTAAATAACACTGCAAGTCCGACTCTGGCTGCCTGCTCCCTGTCTTTCCTCTGCAGTGAGGGGAGCGATGGGATCTGCTTGCCTTTCCAGTCCTTTCGACCCCTTCACATTCAACTCCGTCTTTCTTGGAAACTGCTGCTCGAAGAACACACCTGGTGTCAAAAGAATACTAAGAAACTTACAGACAGAATGAAGCCTAAATCCTAAAAAGACAAAAAAAAGAGATTTCTCTAAAGAAAAAAACCCTGCCAAGCTATTCATATGGTTAAACAGAATTCTTAACAGCCGGTTCTATCTTTTTCAAATTTCTCAACAGGTTCTTACTTTACTATTATTGGCCCACAGTGGTGATCTTTTTTCCGGAAAAAAGAAACATTTTATCTCAAGATAACTTAGTATATATAGCCTTAGAGGGTAAAATTGCCAGAACTTTTGAAATGATAGTTTATTTCTATTAAATCCATGGTGGGCAAAACTATGTGTGGTATGTGTGTGTGTGGCAGGGAGGAGTGGATAGAGAGAGAGATTTTCTCAAGTTTCCCTACAAAATCCTACCATAGGGGATGTGAAACCTAATATTTAAAACCAGCAGCTGTATTCAGATTTTCCTTTAATTTTTTTATTTTTGAAGTAATTATAGATTCACAGGAAGCTACAAAGATAGGAAGAGGTCTTGTGTACCGTTTATCTAGTTTCCCCCAAAAATAACACTTACACAGCAATTGTATAATATGAAAATAAGGAGATTGACATTGATACAGTTGTGTTATACATCTATACATTTTAGCACATGCATTTATTTGTGTAAACACACTATAATGGAGACACAGAACTATTCCATCATGACAAAAATCTTCTTCTCTCATCATTCCTGCCCATTGGCGACCAATAATCTATTCTCCATCTTTTCAATTTTGTCAGTTTGAAAATGTGAGATGAAAAGAATCATAGACAGTCTTTTGTCATATTATCACTGTTTCCCTGTTTATTTCTTTTTTTCTTTTTGTTCCTTTCACTTGTGTGTCTGCTTTTGTGTTCTTGTTTTACTGTTGGTTACTTGAACATCTCCGAGAATTCTTTTAATTCCCTCTCTCTTGAAATATACAAAGACTTTTTAAATTGTAAATTAAATCCAGTGATATAAATATATATGTATACATATATAATATGTATATAAAACAGTTACTACATTATGACTAAGTGAGGTGTATTCTAGAAATGCAAGAGGTTTGCAGGTAACAGTTTTCAAATGTAACTAATAAATATAATTAGACACATTAGCAAAATAGAAAAATCACATGACCCTGTTCATAGAAGCAGAATTCTTTTGTGAAATCCAAATCTATTTGTGATAAAATTTCTTAGCAAATTAGGAGTAGCAAAGAATTTTATTAATCTGAAAAATATATGCAAAGCTATGAAATATAGTCGAGGAAAATTAAAGTTCTAAGCAAATTACTACCCACTCTTTCATCTGGCTATCCAATTGAGTTAGTATCATTTACTTAAAAAGGTCATTCATTCTGATTTTTGTATAGGTTTCCAAGTGTATCTCTTTGTATAGATGTTTTAGTGGTGGCTCTAGGGATTGTATTATGCATACATAATTTTTAATAGTCTACTGCTGTTGACATTACACCAGTTTGAGTAAAGTAGAGCAAACTTACTTCCTTTAGTCTCCCTTGTTTATAATAGTTCCAAGTATTTTCTCTAAATACATTTAGAATCACGTAAGTTTTATAATTTTTTCTTCAAATGCAATTTAGAAAACTCAAAAGAAGTCTGTCATTAGCTTATTTATACTCTTTCCATTGCTCTTCCTTTCTTCCAGAAATTATAAAAATGTTTCTCTTATTTGACTTATTTTCAAGAATTTCCTTAGCTAGTTCAGAATATATATGTAGGCCACAAATTCTTTTAGTTTTCCTTTCTCTGAAATATCTTGATGTCCTTATCACTCATAAAGAGTATTTTCACTGGAGGTAGAATTCTGTGTTGACAGCTATTTTCTTTCAGCACTTGGAAAATGTTCTGTTGTATTACTTTCTTCTGGCCTTCATGGTTTCTGGCAAGGAATCTGCTATCATTCAAATTGCTTTCCCCCTATAAGTAAGGTATTAGTTCTATCTTACAACTTTCAAGTCTTTTTCTTTGTTTTTAATGTATGGGAGTTTGACTGTAGTGTGTCTTGGTGTAGTTTTCTTTATATTTATCTTGTTTAGAGTTTGTTCAGCTTTTTGAATCTATAAGTTTATATATTTTGGTGAAATTTTGAAAATTTCCAGCCATATTTCTTTGAATGCATTTTCAGTCTTCTCTCCTTTCTCCTCTCCTGAGACTCTGATGGCATGAATGTTAGATCTTATATTATCAGCCCACATGTGCCTGAGGCTCTGTTCATTTTTTTCAGTCTATGGTCTATCTTGTTCAGATTGCATCATTTCTATTGTTTTATCTTCATGTTTGTTTGTCATTTGCATTCTTTTTTTTAAAGCCTATCCCACTGGTTTATTATTTTTTTAGTTTTTATTGTTCATTTTCGGTTCTAAAATATTTACATCTTCTGCTTCTTTGCTGATATTTTATTTTTTAAGTGTGTTTATAATTTCTTGTTGAAGCATTCTCATGATAGCGCATTAAATGCTTTGTGAGATAATTCTAACATCGGTATCATCTTAATGTTGATGTCTATTGAATGTCTTTTCTCGTTCATACTGTGATTTTCTTGGTTTCTGGTATAATGAGTTTCGTTGTATCCTATACTTGGATATATGTGATGAGGTTCTGCATTTTATTTAAAAAATTTTTGAAACAAGATTTTACTAATACTGAAGAGGACAGAATAAGGCAAGTCTCTATACCCCTGAATAGTGGTGAAAACTGAGGCTTCCCACCCACCTTTCATGATAGCAGGGAAGGGGAGGAGGCATTTCATTACCACTGTATGGTTAAGGAACTCCAGTCCATATGTGGTCTCCACTGGCACTGGGGAGGGGACTGTATAATTGCTGGGAAGGACTAAAAGTCCCAGATGTCTACTTGGCCTTATCTTATCCCATCCTAGTGGGCATGAGAGGGAAAGGTATCTCATAGTCTGGTGAGACAGAAATCTAGTCTCCCATTTTGCCCTTGTTTATGGAGTGGCAATGTGACTGTACTTTTTTGTTTGTTTTTTAAAGGAAAGGTATAGACAGGAATGAAGGCAAGGAGAGACAGGCAGGCAAGAGAAAAGATAAGAAGCATTTTATTTAGTTGTCCATGTTGGTTGCTCTCCCCAGGCCTGGGTAGCAAACCTGGGTCCTTGAGAAGTATGTGGACTAGGTCTGGTGGACTTTATTGCTAAGTCTATAAGCGTGTTATGAAGGCATCACCTCCCCCACATTTTTTTTTTTTTTTTTTACTGAGGTTACAGTAGTTATTGTCTAAAAGGTTTGCTTGTTTAATGCTTCTATTGGTGTTGCAAGCTTCTCTGTCACTCAGGCTGAGGTCTAGAAGGCAAAAAGGAAACACAGGGGTCTCCCTTTATCCCTCACATTCTATGATCTCTATCCATTCTGTCTTCTCCACCTTTCAGAGTCTTCTTATGCTTAATATATATTGAAATATGCATATGTGTATATATACATATATTTTAACATTTTCTTCTAGAAAGCTTCTTTCGAGAATTCAAAAAAATAATTTATTATTATATATTATATATTAAATATAATAATAATAAATTAAAAATATATATTACCAGGTTTTTATTTGTACTTTACAGGAAGAACAAAGAGAAGTGTGTTTAATCCATCCTGGTCCAGAGACCTATCTTTTAAGAAAAAAAAAAAAAAACTGGGGAAGGAAGAAACCGAAAGTCTTCACAGTCCTCCATGTTGTTGAAGTTTTGGAACAGTTTGTGTTGCATTCTGGGAAATCACTCGCACAGTATTCCCTCTTAGTAGTTGACTGTCTTTTGGAGAAGACTGCCAGGTGCTGGAATGCAGAGCGGGACTGAACAGTGCAGGTGGAATGGTCACAGGGAAGACCTGGGTCACTTTGTCTGCCTCCAGGAAAATGGTCAATCAGGCACAGAAATGACCCCACACTTGTTACTTTGAACTCTGCAGGACAGACAGACCACGAAGATACTGGCATTTTAAAAACAACTCTCTGATTTTTAACATCATCCAATAGGTTTCCCTTTGTCCACCAGTAGCTCTTGATGTAGCGCTATCCTTGGCTCTCGCAAAGCCCACCTGGAGTCAGGGTGTCATCCCTAACTCTGTGTGTCATACTCCCAAAGAACCCTCTACCTCAAAGTACAAGGAGAAGTACCAAGCTCGATGTTTCTAATACCTTCGCAGCAGCTGCTCAGTGCACAGATCACCAAGATGGGACAGTGAACTCTCATTCTTAGATTCACATCACACACTTGACCCATTCAGTAAGTTCCAAACTGCTTATTTTACTCATTAGATTTTGTTTTAAGGGACTTTGGATCATTTGCAAAATGATCCTTTCTCCAAAAGTTTCCAGAAGCAAAGCTATAATTTTGTTGCTGGAATGTGTGCTGCCCTCCAGGAGAACTTGATTATTTAGGGTATCATTTCTGAAGGGATTCTCTGCAAAAGCTAGTCAACTTCCTTTAGACATATTCTGTCACCTCTACCTTCAATGCATCACAGGGACTACTGGGGACTATTGTATTCTTATGACTTTCTGGAGAAAGGCTAGATTTGGGGCACAAATAAATCAGTATTTGTGTGCCCAGTATCAGGGTGCTGATGGAACCAAAAGACTGGCTTTAGCTCTGGAAGAGTTTAAGGACTCTATGTTCAATTTCACCTGCAAAGAAGTTTCCATCTCTTTTCAGTGTTACAGTGAATAACCAAGCACCTACCCAGTAAATCTAATAAATGCAGCATTTCTGCATTTTTTTTCTTCTCCAAGTATTCATTGATTCAATGAATATATAGTAAGCACTTATTTTGTGCCAAGTATTGTTGTAGGTGCTAGAGATATAGCACCAAAAAAAAAACAAACAAGCAAAACAAATAACGCCTTCATGCTGACTTACATTCCAGTGGGAGAACTATATGATTTGCCTAAGTGACAAATGCTTAGGAGACAGATCAAGCAAAGAAGGGAAAGAGGAAGTACTGTGAGTGGAGTGGTAATTCACCCTAGTGTGGTGAGCAAAGGTGAGAAGGTGCAAACACACTCAGGTGGTGGCACTGTCCCTGAGATGGGATTGTGCCCGGATTGTTTGAGGAATATCAAAGAGGTAAAGGAAAAGACTGTTTCCACTGGGTAGACTCCTAGTCAGGTCAGGTGAAGACAAGTCTTGCAAGTGAATCTTTTAGACGTAGGAATGGTACTTAGAAGGAAGTCAACTGCCTTCTGCCTCCTCCAGTAACTTCCAGGCTGCTGCTTGTCACTGACATTACAGGCTGCTGCTTCTCAAGGATGATAATAAGATGAGGATAAGACAAGTTAAAACATCATCAAGCTCATGATTCCCATTGAGATTCTGCTGGGCTTTCCCAGCCAGTAAATAGAATCCAATTGTTGCATGTCTTTGGTTAATTTTCTGAGTTCTGAGAATGTTGATTCTGATTATTTTTGCCAGGGTTCTCATTGCTTTTAAGAAGAAGAGGATTTTCAGAGGTTTTACTTGATTGTTCCTGCTGACATCACTCTGTAAAGGGAACTTGAGATGCAAATTGACAGAAATTGTGATTGACTGAGTGGGGACATACACAAGTTTTCAATGGATATGCAATCATGAGAGAAGAGCAATATTGGCTGGGTCGTGAAGCAGTTCAGGGGGAATAGGCAGAGTGGACACTTTGGAGTTGCATTCAAACTAGCATTCAAAGTTTTTGAAGAGAAAAACAAACGTGGTAAAATAGTGCTTTAGGAAGATCAAGCTGTCATTTGAATCCAGGAGGCAGGCAGGAAGAGAAGAAGATAATTGCTTTAATCAGAAGAGGATTCCTGTGGCTGGAGAAGCACTAAGAATAGGCTGGGAGTGAGAGCATTCCACAGGCAGGGTGGGATGGTGATTGGGGACGACTTCTAAGTGCAGATATGGACATGATTGCTTTTCGTGGCTGTTGGCAGTTGGGACACCTCTGCCCTCTCGCGTTCCAGTAGCTGCTCCCGGGTATGAAGTCAAGTGGCGATCACACAGTAAACACTTGTGCAGTTCCTGAATCCTAAGGGACCCTCATTTAAGGAAATCAACAGGCTTGTCAACTGTTTGCTGAGGCTGGCACTGCACAGAGAAATGAGGAGCCTGTTCTTTCCTTATGGGCTGTCACGGCAAACAGACTCTTCCTTCCCTTCTAGGTGTGCTGGCACAAAGGGACAGATGTGTAGAGTGACACCCAGTGGGTGCTGCATCCTGTCTCCTGATGGCAAGTGGATCCAAATCCTTCTCTAGATTTCTCCAGACGTGCCAGTCTTTTCAGACAACCAGAGTAGCACCTTGATTTCCAGGTCAGTTCAAGCCAATAGTAACCTGAAAAGTGGGAAGACTCATTAGGTCTGACACTGAGTATTTCCCAAAGTTATATTCTATGGGATTCTGGTGCAACAAGTGTGTCCTCACATGAGGTGTGATGAGTGGAGGAAATGCTTTACTGTGTATTTCCTGCCAGAAGAGTCACAGCGCATGCCATATATTAAAAGATCTGAAAACTCCTATAATAAAGAAACTGCCAGTCTATTTAACTTAGCATTTCCTGGTCTTCACTGACCACAGAACTCTTTCCTGTTGACAGCCTTCTCCAGAGCAAGGCTTGCAATAAGTGATAATAGCTTCCTCTCTGGTCATGCACGCAATGGCACCCCTCACATGAAGTTCCCAGGGCTTCACAGGGCAAATCCTCGAACAAACAAGGACTTCGGCTGGCAAGTCATTGCAAATCACTCAGCTGCCCAGATGTCAAAACCCTGCTCAGTCCGTATTGCTCCCAATGATCCTGAATAGCATACAGCTTTTAGAAACTTGAAAGATTCCATCTGCTGCCTTCTCTAAAACCTTCCCCTATGTCCCTTGGTGTCCAGTAGGGTAGAGAGGAACAGTACTGGCATCACATTACTGTAATAAGTTTACTTCATGTATGCAAATTGCCTTCAATAGTTCTTACATATAGTAAATTTGAAGATGTCCCTTAATGACCCATGTCATATTCACTGTTGTTAAATTACTGCTGTTATATAATGTTAGCCTGAATCTATTCAGGCTATTTTAACTTTTTTGTATAGATGCTCACATAGTCTAAAATTGCTAGACATGATTGCAGGATATGTGTGAAACTTCTGCCTCTCTCTCTCTGTCTTTCTCTCTAACACATAAACTTCATTCATTTACTCTGAATTCATTGATTATCATTGGTCTGTGCCTCTGGCCTGGGGGGCCCAGATACAGTGCCCCACTCCTGCCCTGAGGTATGCACTGAAAAGATGAAAGAAAGAAAGAAAGAAAGAGAGAGAGAGAGAGAGAGAGAGAGAGAGAGAGAGAGAGAGAGAGAGAGAGAGAGAAAGAAAGAAAGAAAGAAAGAAAGAAAGAAAGAAAGAAAGAAAGAAAGAAAGAAAAGGAAAGAGGCTTTCTTTGAGAAAGAGACATGGAAGAGAGGGGTGTTGCAAATGTACAGAATCATTCTATCATTGTTCATAAAGATCCTGACCAAATTTTTTGTTTGTTTGCTTGTTTTGTTTTTAAAGGAAAGTGGCAGACAGGAATGACAGCAGGCAGGCAGGCAGGAAGAGAAGAGCCGAAGAAACATTTTAATTTTATTTCCATTTAGTTGTTTACACTGGCTGCCACCCCCCACTTAGCCCATCACTTGAGCTCAGGGGTATGCACAGTTCAGAAGCCACTGACTTAACCACTGCTCCCCCAGGGCATACCCTGACATTTCTATAGAAACAACCAAAGAGTTCAGGTCAGTTATTCCCACAGAGGGGAGAAAAGCCACTGGTCTTCGTAAATGTCTCTGAGAGTGAGTTGTGTGTATCATGTGTCAGAGAACACTGCACCAAGAAGGGAGAAAAGGTGTGAGTTAATGGGCAGGACATTCCATCAACCGTCAATGCTGTCTGGGAGAATGGCTGCTCCCTCCCTCCCAGGAAATGGAAGATTTGGATGTGATCTCCCCCCCCCCCCCCCCCTTCCCCTACCCCTTGAAAGGAGCAGAAAGGACCACTTTCCCTTTAGTAGTGGGTGTTGATACATAGCAAAGTGGGTATTCTTCCTGACATTGATTAAGGAACATTTCTGAGAAGGTCTGCTGAGAGTCCAAATTCTCCTCCCAGGCCAACTCTTCTTAAGGAGAAATGGGGACAAGAGAAAAGCCAGAAGACAGCTGACACGTGCAAACAGAAAAGGTATGCCCCTCATTCTCAGAGAGCAGGGACTGGGCCCACAGAGGGGCCCCGTTGGGAACCAGGCAGCAGGGTGATCTGGCATTGTATGTGTTCACTCAGAAAGATGGCCGCTTATGATTTAAAGACAAATAAAAGCCTTTCCAAGCATACATGCCTCCACATCCATCTCACCAGGTGGTGAATTAAAAATGATAAGGGAATAAAAAAATCAAACTCCAGTGGCTTGTCTCTTTTCTGGACAAGAAGAAAGCTTCATTCAGAACTATGTACCCTGAAAGTTTGCTTTTCCTTGTTACCCCTGTCTTGGGACAACTAAAGCCACACTGGAATCTCCTGAGCCCCTGTCCCAGCTCATCAATACCTGGCCATCTGGCCTAGAAGTCTGGCAGACCCATGTCACTGTATCACCAAATAGAATGCAAGGTTGGGTCCCCTGTGAGCAGTCTGACATCTCGCAAACAGGAAAGGGACAGCTCCAATTTAAAATGTGTCACCACTGTGCCCATGCCCAGGCTGAGAGGGACAGCACTAGCTGGAGGGCGGGCACGAAGCCAGGGAGGCCCGGGAAATGGTACAACTGCCTGCCAGGTATCAGCATTTTCCAGAAGCTTGTTGGCTGGTCTTATTTACAGTCCAAACATGGTGTGTGGTGTGCAGTTCCCTCTGTGGGCGGCTGGGTCCACTTTTTGAAGTTCTAATTGCAGAGTGAGTGAGGAAGAACTCTCAGCTGCACTCTAGCTTACTGCTGCACTAGGAGGGCTGGCAAAAGACCGCACACCGGTCTCCACAGGTCCCTCTGGAACCCCGCTCCTGACACATTGCCTCCTGTAGCGCTGTGTGGTTCTCATGCTCAGCCCCGATTTATGTGTCATTTGTTTCTGCAGAGCTCTGGTCACATGCGCTGCCTCTCAAGTCGATTTGTTCTGGAAAAGGGGCCCACGGCCAAGTGGAGCCTGTCTGGAAAGCCAAAGCAAGGTTTCCAGGAATGCGGGGCCAGTCACAAAGCTCAGCGCAGTCCACTTCCATTCGGAGAGACCTGTGCACTGGTTTCTTTGTGTCCAGTGGAAGATACCAAAGGCGAGAGTTGGGAGGGGGATCACCCAGCCGGGGCGAACCATTTTATCTCATCTTTCCTGAAGGGTTAGGCCAGGCAGGACAAAGGCCTGGGTCTCCCTGTACATCCCTGCCCGGCACGTAGCTGTGCAGAGGCCTCCTCGGGGCGGGGCTGGCGCCGGATCCAAGGAGCTCACGCAGAGCTGTTCTCTGCAGTCTGAGGCTTCTGAGCACCGAGCTGCCTGAGGCGGCCCGCCTGGCATTAGAGAGCTGAACTGTGCGGACCAGAGACAGGCTACAGGGCTCCAAGACTGAAGCCTCAGTTGGTATCACCCCTTATAAATAGCACTCACCTAATCCAAGCGCTTAATTAAATTAGACTTAAAATAGTCAACACCTGGTTTTCTTAATGACTGTAAGGAGTCCACATTACTAAATACTCATCTAGTGCAGGTTCTCTCTTTCCAAAGCTCTCTCACTTCAGTTGAGACCAAAGCTATTTTTCTTTTGTGTTTGCTGTAATCAGGTGTTAGTAGACAGATCTTTGTGGGGAACAGTTTGATCATACTGTCACCGTGTGTGTGTGTCCACATACCGCCACCCAATCATTCCAGTTTTCTCCACTGAACAGCTCTGGCAACAGGAGAGCTAATTTCTAATTTTTCTCCACCTACTCCCAGCCCAGTTCCAGTTCTGTTTGTCCCTTTCTCTTGGTGCTCACAGCAGTGGCCTGCTTTGTTTGACTCCTATCCTAATCTGAAGTCCCAACACTCAGGCCTTGATTCCACCTTAACCTGCCTGGACTTCAAGCTATGGATGGAAACTGTCTCATCTCCCTGAGGGGGACACTGCACCAAAACTCTGTGTTATGGCTGGGCAGTGGGACCTAGGCCTGTGAGCATGTATTTGGGTTTTCAGCAAGCATTGATTAAATATTGGCTAAATGTCAGGCAGTGTATTATTCATTGGGGACACATTGGAAATAGCCAGAGTTCCTCCTGTTAAGGCATCAGAATTTTTGAACAGAAGAGCGATGGTCCCTTTTTTAAATTCATTGTTTGTTTATTCTTCCATTAATTAAAGCTTTATTAAGGGCCTTGTAAGTGTTAGTCACTGTGCAAGTACACAATAGATCTGAAACTGCATGAGCCCTCGTCTCTACTCCACAGGGCCTTGGGACCCATGGGCAGCAGAAGATAAACTAATATGTACAGTGTAGAGTGCTGCATATAATGGCAGAAATATGCACAGTGAAAGGTGAGAGTGCTCAGGAGGATTTCCTGATGGTGGTGCTGGAGCTGAATCTTCAGGGATTGTGTGGTAGATTTAAGGTGGCTTCTCAACTCTCACTGAGATTGAGAACATCTCATCTGCTCTTGAATCTTGGATGGGTTAGTTTGCTTGACCAATAGAATGCAATATAAAGGATATTCTGGAGCTTCTAAGGTTAGGTAAGAGGAAGCCTTGCAGCATTTACCTCCTAGTTCTTGGAACCTATAAGAGCTTTGACTTTTCTGGAGAGGTTGCATGTAAGGTCTCTTCTTGGCAGTCCTGGGGTGGCCCACCTTCCATTCATCTCTGCTGAAGCAACTTTCATGGGATGAAGCTCTCTTGGGCCCTCTGGACAGTCGTCTTCGAGCTGAGCAACACCAAGTGCCTCCCGTTTTTACCACAAGGAACAGAAGAGTCGCTCAGCTGCACCCTGACCAGTTTCCTGACGTACAAGCGTAAGCACTAGGCAGTGAAGACTGCGCAGTGGCGGGCAGATAGGTTGCTGTGATCTTATTCACATTGATGGGGGTGGGGAGAGTGTGTAGTTTGCCTTTCTGAGCGCAAGACAGCATATCCTGTTGCTGGGATCTCAAAGTATGTATTGCTTGAGGAAGTTTCCCTTGATCAAGATACTCATCACTACCACCCCACTCCCTACTCCACAGTTAGGCATCCTTGTCTTCGGTGATTCATTCTTTGATTTGCTTGCAATATAATGACATGGTATATATTCATTATACCAATAATACTTATTCTCCATTTATCAGACACTGGGTTGTATGATTAAATGAGTTATCTAATTTAATCCTCATGATATTCCCCCCATGAAGCAGTTCGTACAATTAGTTCTGCTATAACACTCACTTTAAAAATGAGAATTTGTTTCAACATATTTTGGAACAATTTGAACATAATGTGAACTTGGCATTTGCTTCTGTTTATGTTGTCCTTCCGTTGCGTGTCCATACACACAAAAGTTTAGGTGATTGCACAAGGCTGCACCCAGCTGCGCTGAGCTGCATAGAAACACACTGAACATATAGACACACACACATACCTCCAACACCTGCCAGCTGCCCCAGCACCCTTCTGAAGCTGGTGTCGCTGCTTTCCATCCAATTTCAGATTATCCTCCTCCACCACCTCACAGTAACTCAGGCAGCCATGTACTTGATACCTACTTCCGCCAGTAAACTTCAGGTCTTGTTTAAGTTAAAGTACCAGACTTATTCATAGTAATTGTGTATTTCCTAACCATTTCGCATTTATAAAATGGTCTGCCAGTTGTGTTTTTATTTTAGATTCCTATTTTGTTTTAACATGTCATGGATGAGATTTTTGAATGTTGAACCCTTAACCCTATTTTCTTGTTAGCTCTGTGGTTTTGATCATGCAATTTTACATAGGTAAATGATTTTTAATGGCATAAGTCATATTGTGACAGGTGTGACCACTTGTACTGTCATTCCATTTTGAAGATGAGGAAACTGAGGCTTTCAAGGGTAGTCCAAGCTGGTAAGTGAAGGATCCCAAATTCAGATTCCTGACTGAGAAACCAGATGTTACCCAGTCCTGCTCCCCTTCCTCCCTGTTGAATTCTAAGCCACACTGCTCTGATTCTCAGTGTGGGCTGAAAGGCCAAGTGGAGGAGAGCTGGGCTCTGGTCCTTAGGCTCCTGGCTCTGAAGCTCTGATGTCTTCTCCAGGTGTACCTGTGGAGAGCTTCCCTTCCCCAGGTGTACCTGTGGAGAGCTTCCCTTGCCTCGATCCTCCTTTGAAGGTTCAAAGACACGGCTGTCATCTCCCTGCTTCATCTCTTCAGTGTCTGCTGCAGGACCTGGCACCAGCCAGCCTCTTAAATGTTTCTGGAGCCAGACTGACCTGAACAGGAGGCTTGACTGCTGTGAGCGGGCAGACCAGCCAAGCTCCTGGGGCAGGCATGGAGAAGACCCTGCAGGGCCGGCACTGTCTCTGCAATACATGCAGCAGCATAGCAGACTGCTGCTGCACAACCAAAATCTGATCATTATCCAAGGAAGACAGGGCCCTGTAGCCTGAAGAGTGCTACTCCAAAGCTGCCCAAAGGTAAAAGTGAGTTCATGCCCCCTGTCCCTTCTTTCTTCTACCTGCCTCACTGCTCTTTCTCCTGCACAGGTCTGGCAGAGCCCTCCTGTGTTCACAGCTGATCCCACAACCACAGCCTCCAGGGAAATCCCACCCGCCTGTAACCTGCAGATTCTGTCTCTTATAACTCAGTGCCCTGTGGTTTCCCATGCTCCTTTGAGAGTGACCTGGTCACATAGTGCAGAAGCTCACACCATCAGCTGGTGCTGCTACTTATGTGCCAGCAGAGTCCAGTTTAAGAATGAACCTTGTTTGCAGATCAAAGGTAAATGGGCAGTTGTAATCAGCCAACTGTTCCCATGGAGGCAGTTACAGTGGAGGATGGGCCCCCAGGGCAGTGCATAAAAGCCTATTTAACCCATCATTTGGTTGAAGGAGAACTTAGCAGGCTTCTGAGTGCTGGAGGGTGGGAGTGGGGGTTGCTCTCTCTTGGTGTATCTGATAATTTTTAAGTTGAATATGGACATTGTGCTTGAAAAAATAAGGTTTTTGGTTCATGTTTTCCTTCTTCAGCCAGGATTTTTAATTTTATTCTTGGTAGGCTTGTTGAGTACAGTTGACCCTTGAATAACTTGGAATTAAGGGTGCTGCCCTTTTGGGCAGTTGAAAATCCACGTAGAAATTTCAACTGCCCCCAATCTTAACTGCTATTCACTGGAAGTCTCACTGTCAATTAGCTTATCTATACCTTTTTTTTTTTTTAAAGGAAAGCTGCAGGCAAGAATGAAGGGGCACAGAGGCAGAGGTGGGTTGAAAGGAAGAGAGAGGAAGAAGCACTTTATTTTGTTTTATTTTGTTATTCATCTTGGTTGTTCCCACTGTTCCCAGGGCACAAACTTGGGTCCTTTGGGTGTATATGGTGGTGTTGAATCGCTGTTCCACCAGACCGTGCCAACATTTATTTTGTATGTTATTCAGTATATACTATATTCTTTGAGTAAAGTTAGCTAAATAAAAGATGTTATTAAGAAGACCATAGGAAGAGAAAATACATTTACAGTACTGTATTTATTGATACCATATGTTTCTGTCATCTCTTTATAAGAAAACCTGCGTATAAGTGGATTTGTGCAGTCCAAGTCCATGCAGTTCGAGAATCATCAGTGTTTGCTGATCCCTTTGATCTGGTCAAAGGCTGGTTGCTTCTTTCAGGTTTTCTTTACTCCTGTGAATAGCTTTCCAGTTTTTAACTGAAGTGCACTTCCAAGAAGGCACACCCTAAACTCCGGTTTGTGTTTCTAGTAACAAAAGACAGCTGAAATCAATACTTTTGAACAACCTGGGGACTGAGGTAACTTTGGTTTCTGACTCTGATGTGATGAATACTGTGATGCACGGGTCACATCCCCTGGCAGGAAGAGAGACTCATTCCCCCAACTGCTGGAATTCTTGGAAGTCTGTCTTAATTGTCAGCCCACTTGGGGACTGCCTCTGCAGAAAAAAACTGCTTCTCCCCAGGTCCACCTCTTTGTAGGGGCAGCTAGGGCCTGTGCAGCAACCAGAACAGCTCTGCAGCGTCACTGTGACTCTGGGATTCCCTGTGGTGCTGGCAGAATCTGATCCTGCAGCACAGTCCTGCCACTTTCTTCTCTCTTCCACAGAGGTTGATGCTAAAACAACTTCTGTGGTTAATGCTTAAGCATCATCTAGTGAGCGTCACACTTACTAATCTGTCTCAGGAACCCGACTTTCCACATAAACCTTCATAGTGTCAGAACCCCCACAAGAGCAAACTTAGACCAGGGATTAAAGTTTAACCATCAGGACAGTGAATTGCCTCTGGCTCCAGCACCCAGTCGTGGATGCATCCGGATCGTTAAGAAAAACTGATGGACGAGTTTGACATGTGGGACATGTAGTATGTGACCAGGAGAGACCCTTCACCCAGAAACAAAGGAATGACATCAGTTGAAGACCACCAATAATTTCAAAGGACAACGTCACCTTGCCCCATCAGTAACTGAAACCTGGTCTGCAGACTCCTCTCCCCATCCCCCTTCCTCACCATGTGGGATTTTCCCTTAAAAATTCAGGCTGTTGGCAAGGCGTCAGGTCTTAGCCTCCCTTGGCTGGCTCCATCCTCTGTTCCCCACTAATGGACCCCCAACTTGCTTACTCCCTATGCCTGTCTGATGTGTGGAGCGACCCTGAACCCTGAACCCATGGAGTCTGGACCTCCCTTGGTCAGCTCCATCCCTTTAGCCTTAAA
This sequence comes from Solenodon paradoxus, assembly GCA_004363575.1. NCBI lineage: Eukaryota > Metazoa > Chordata > Mammalia > Eulipotyphla > Solenodontidae > Solenodon > Solenodon paradoxus. Next base: position 70,550 of record RJWH01004826.1, on the reverse strand, counting down.
TTAAACCTCTGATTAAACCTTTGTTTGCTCACTCGCCTGACTCTGTCATGGGTTCTTTGAGTGACCCAAAAACCCCCACAAATATCAGGCTATTTCAGTGCATTTCCCATGTCTTCAGGATCTGGCCCCTTTGGTGCTTAGGATGCCTTCGCTACTCTCCAGTGCTTTCCCATGATTGACTTTTGTATTTTATCCAGTTTTTATAGTTGCTCTCAGTGGGGGATTAATCTGATATCATTCGCTCCATTATAGCCATAGCTGGATACAAATCATGCTGACTGTTTGAATTCTCTGAAGCCAGAAGGAGCAATGAGGAATGCTGTTCCTGCGAACCTCATTCTGTTCAACAAAGAACAGTTGACTGGAGCTGCAGAGATGATGAAGAGTAGCCTGTCTCACTGTGTGACACTCAGGAAGGAGAGCACAGAGCACAGCCAGTTATGTGCCCTGGACTTTAGAAATAGAGATTTCAAATCTCCCAAGAAAGAGAGGTGGAATCACAGAGCCAGATAACTCCAAAGAAGGATTATCAAAAAACCTCTCAGAGTAAAACTGAAATTCCAACATTATAATGACAAAATTATAAAGCAGAGTGACATACTATAACAACAAAATATCTTAAAGAAGGGAAAAAAAGCAAATGTAAAAATCAAAATGGTATGCTTTTTGACATTATTTTTTGGAATATAACTAATAAATTAGCAATAGTTATACATAAATAGTTAATAGTTTGGATAACAGCAACTAGAACAGAAAGACCTAAAGGAGATGTGATGGATGGAGTGAATTTAACAAGTTGAGACCAAGAGACCGAGAATTTACTGAGGTCCTGAGAACCCAAGCCAAGGCCAGTATGATAGAAATCAGGTTTGGTAAGTGTTCATGTGAAGAAGACACAGTAAAACTAAACAGAACCCTTAAGCACTTAAGTTTACTTTGAATATATTATGAATCAATAGTATGAACTTGCCTTCAAGGCCATCTTAAATCACACGAATGGGTGTATAATGTTCCCAATGAGAAGGATGAAAGTCCTATGAGCCTCTGTGCTGATTTTTCACTTCTGTGATACTACCACAGTCAGAAAGAGTAACGTGACGGGTGTGGACACAGCAGGCCAGGCAGGGAAGGGAATGAGCCCTGTGAGGTGTGTCTGAAGATTGAAAGGAGAAGTAGATGTGCAGTGGGAGTTGTCTTTCCGTATGCATGTGACTACCAGGTGAAAGGATTTCCATTTTCTCTCTCACAGCATAAGATACAGTTTGTATGGATTTAGAGTAAAATATTAAGAAATTTTGAATGACTAGAGTTAAAAAATGGTGTGGGCTTTCTTTACAGTGGTGATGTCTCCCTCACCCTTACTGCTGTCTGTTCAGGAAGGACTGGAGATTGAGGGTCATTCACCTGCAGGAGGGTGAAGACACAGATAATGTTTTCATTGACCCATCATTATTTTAGAAGTTTTAGTCAACATTCAAGTTTGGGAGTTTTTACATCAAACATCAGATTTCTGAGATGTCACCAACCCCACCTTCAGAGCCAACAGCTGGCAAGCTCCAAGGCTCTAGGCGCCACCTCAGACCTGGCACGTGTGCACCAGTGAGACAGACGTGACCCCAATGACAGCAACCAGAAATAGACTGAGGATCTTGCCCCAGGGGATAACCCGCTTCCCACAACTGCCATATACCACGACAACTGCCAACAGTAGCCACTGCTTAGGAAGAAAACAAAACAAAAGGTAAAAAATAAAGTCACAGTGCTAAACACAAGGCAGGGAAGAAAGCCGTGCCAAAATCTAAATCCCCAGAGCAAACCACAAGTGGCCCAAAGAGAGCAAGACACCAGTACCTCCCAAGAAAAGAAATCTATTGACATCTATTGAGATAATCTAGCATAACTAATTCAAAACAATAGTTACAAAAAAAACTTGTTTGCAGGAGGTACACCCAAGTAGAATACCTCAGAAAAAAAGTGACAGATTATAAGCACTGCTTCACCAAAGACATTGAAGCTAAAAAGAAAGCCTTAACAGAAATGTTAGATATAAAAAAAAAAAGTCAATGTATTGATGACACTGTGGAAAACTCCATAAACAGACTGAATCTCACAGAGGAGAAAATTTCAAACTAAAAACAAGAATACTGAGGCAACCATCATGGAAAAGGAGGGAGAAATAAGACTGAGGAAAAACAAAGAAACCTGCAAAAAATATCTGATCCCCAAAGAAGAACACACATAAAGGTAATAAGTATCTTGGAAGATGAGGAGGGTGAAAGGAACAGATACTTTTTTTTTTTAACCAAGAAGAGTGCTTATTTCCTGAATGGATGGGAGTACACATTTTTTGACATTAAAAAAAATCATATTATAATCACACAATGTTATTTCATAAAGACATTTCATCTACTAAATAGCTACTGGGTAACTTACATATGTCATTTGATGTGTGTGTATATATTCTCTACATATGTGCTATTTCACAGTTATCCTATTATTCCATTGTGTGAATATATAAATGGAAAGTAAGAAAAGTCAAGTATTCAAGCACCAGGAGTCCAGGATGAAGATGAGAGTAGATGTGTGGCTTGGCATATACCAGAAAGTCTTGTAAGTGTTTTATGTATATAGAAGCATTTAATCCTTGTACTAATCATGATAAATAAATAGGTTCTTTTATTGTCTCCCTTTTACTGAGGTAAAATTGAGAAACAGGGCACTTCAGTAACTTTGCCAAGGTCACGGAGCTAGAAAATCAAGTTGGAAGTCAGAGTTTGTCTCCAGAATCTCTGTCCTCAGTCTCCATATACTTGCTGACAGAAATGTAAACCTATTGGTGGCAATTTGTATTCAAATTTTCATCATATTCCATTATATAATATTTACAGTATATGTAATATCTGGTAAATATTACCATAAATTAGTGACAAATTAAAAAATTATGAAACAAACATAAGAATATTACAACTTCCCTTGAAACTACCTGAGTGTTCCTTCTGTTGTCTTGGATTTTTTTTTTTTTTTTGCCATTCTCTTCCTTTCCAAATAATTTTCTTTCTTTTTCTTTTTAAAGTTATTGATATTTATTAAATCTTTGACTCACAATGCTGCTTCCATTTTTGAATATTGACTTTGTATCTCAATCTATATTTCATACCACACCCTCCTCTAGAGTTTCAGTGTCCTTTACCACCATCTTTTCCCCTCTTCCCATGCTTCCCTCTCACCCTCCTGGCAGTCATCATCTTGTGTCCTGAGAATTTGTGCTGGGGTTTATACATTTATTTGTTTCATTTCATTATATTCCACCTATGAGCGAGACCATCTTATCCTCTATTTTTATACCATCCTTTTTTTTTCCCTGACTTATATGATCCTTTCTAGTACCATCCAGATTGTTGCTAAGGGTGCAATTTCATTTTTTTTAGTAACTGAAAAAGAATTCCATTGAGTATATACACCACGGTTTGTTTATCCAGCCATCTGTTGTTGGGCATTTAGGTTAAGAACAGATAACTTACTTGAAGAATAGTAGAGAACTTCCCATGCCTGTCACAAAGCATAACATAGGAGCCAAGAAGGCAATAGAACACCCAAATTTTTAAATGCAAAAAGATCTACATCAAGATATTCATAGTAAAACTAGTAAAAGCCAATGATAAAGAAAAACTACTAAAGATTGTTGGAGAAAATAGAAATATAAGATTATCAGCAGACCTATCAGCAGAAACCCTGTAAAAGAGAATGGAATCACATAGTCAAAATGCTCAAAGGCAAAAACTACCAGCCAAGAATATTCTACCTTGCAAAATTATCATTCAAATATGCTAGAAAAATAAAGATGTTCAACAATAAAAGAAAATACTGGATTTTCCCACCACCACACCTGCCTTTCAAGAAATGGAAACAAAGAATCACAAAACTATGAAATGGGGATAAATTGTAAAATATAACCAGAAAGAAAGATAGGACCAACAGGAGAGATGCAAAACAGAACAAGCCACTAATGGGGCAAAGAAAAAAAAAAAGGAACCTGCATGGATATAGGTCAGTTCAGGGAAGACTATGTAGAGTGATTAAGTTAGAGACAAATACCATGGTAACCACAAAACCCTGAAGAGATACATAGCTGGGAAGAAGAAACAAATCAACATTGAAACGATCTGAAGGAAAAGGGAAGCAAAAACAAATGAGAAAAGAAGTAACAGAAATTGCTTGGTATGATTTCAGTCTTTGTACATTTTTTGAGAGATGTCTTGTGTCCCAGCTTATGATCTATCCTAGAAAATGTTCCATGAACACTTGAGAAGAAAGTGAAATCTGTAGTGGTTGGGTGAAATGTTTGGCAGATGGTCATTTTAAGCAGTTGTGTCTGTTAATTTTCTGCCTGGTTGAACTGTGCATTATTTTAAGTGGAGTGTTGATATCTCCCACTATTATTGTTTTGCTGTAGATGTCGTGTCAGATCTAATAATACTTGCTTAATATATTTTGATGCTCCTTCATTTGGTGCATGTATGTCAATAAGTGTTGTCTTCTTTCTGCATTAAATCTTTCATCATTATATAATGTCCATCTCTGTCTTTTGTTATGTTCTTTAGATGGAAGTCTGTTTTATTAGCTCTATTTATTGCTCTTTTTAGGTTGCCATTCAACTGTAGGATTGTCTTCCAACCATTTACTTTGAACTCCTGTTGGCCTGTTTAAAGAAGGTGATTTTCCTGAGTGCAGTAGAAAGTTGGGTTATGCTTTTTATTGAAGGGATATTGCATTTTAACATTAACTTGTTTTGAGATCTATAATAGTATTTTTTCATTTACATATAGCACAGTAGGTTTACCAATATTCCCTCCCTTTTTTATATCCCTTAATTTACAGTTAATTCCTTTTTATCCCAGTTCCCCCATCCTTCTTGCATCACTTTGGTATCCTTTGATTTGCCTTTTTGTCTCCCATCAGTAATACAGTAGTAGTCCATAATTGTCTGGAGTAGTTCTCTCTCTCTCTCTCTCTCTCTGTCTCTCTGTCTCTCCACATTTAGTGTTGTTTAATTTATGGCACTCTTTTGTTTTATTTCTCTATACACATCATATAAATGCTATCATACAATGTCTGTTTTTCTCGTTCTGGTTTGTCTTGCTAAGCATAATTCTCTCCAAGTCCATGGGTTGTTGCAAATGACAGGATCTCTCCCTTTCTGATGCTCGCATAGTATTCCATTGTGTATATATACCACATCTTCTTTATCCACTCATCTGTTGGTGGACATTTAGGTAATAGACAGGCCACTAGCCAAACTCACAAAAAAGAGGAGGAAACACAAATAAATAGAATCAGAAATGAAAGAGGAATAATTACAACAAATACAGCAGGAATACTGAGGACTATAAGAGAATACTATGTACAACTATATGGCAACAAATTGAATAATCCAGATGAAATGGATACATTTCTTAAAATGTACAATATCCCAACATTAAACCAAGAAGAACTCAAACTCATGAACAGATCAGTCATAAGCAAGGAAACTGAAAGAGTAATCAAAAACCTTCCCAAAAAAACAAAAGAACTGGACCAGATAGCTTCACTAGTGAATTTTGCAAAGCATTCAAAGAAGAATTAATACCAATCCTTCTTAAACTGTTACAAAAAATAGAAGATGGAAAACTTCCACTTTTTAATTATACCAATATTACAAAACCAGATAAGACAGCACCAAAGAAAGAAAACTAAAGACCAATATCCTCAATGAATATTGTTGCAGAAATTCTCAACAAAACACTAGCAAACCAAATTCAACAACATATAAAACAAATCATACACCATGATCATGTGAGATTTATTCCAGAGAGCGAGAATAGTTCACCATACACAAATCAATAAATATCAATGTGCCATATCAATAAAAATGAAAAAATAACACATGGTCATCTCAATATATGCAGAAAAAACATTTGACAAGATTCAACACCCTTTAATGTTAAAAAAAAATCTCCAAAAATATGTATAGAAGGAATATACTTCAACATAATAAAGGCTATATATGACAAGCCCACAACCAACATTGTACTGAATGGAGAAAAACTGAAAATTTTTCCTTTAAGATCAGGGACAAAACAAGGATGTCAACTCTCACCATTACTATTTAATATAGTGCTGGAGATCCTGGCCAATGCAATTAGAAAAGAGAAAGATGCAAAAAGCATCCAAATATGAGAGGAAGAAGAGAAACTATCACTATTCACAGATGACATGATACTATGCATAGAGAACCCCAAAGACTCAAGTAAAAAACTGCTGGAAATAATAAATACAGTAATGTGGCAGACTACAAAATTAGTATTAAGAAATCTGTCAGAATGAAAATTCAGAAAGATAATTGAAGAAAACAATACCATTTACAATTGCATCAAAAAGAAAGAAAGAAAGAAAGAAAGAAATACCTTGGAATAAAACTTAGCCAAAAAAGCGAGGACCTATACCATGAGAACTATAGGGCATTGTTAGAAGAAATAGAAGAAGACACAAAGAAATGGAAAGATATTGCATGTTCATGGATCAGAAGAATCAGCATAAGCAAAAATGGCCATATTACCCAAGGCAATATACAGATTCAACGCTAACCCATCATAATTCCAAAGGCATTCTTTACAGCCATAGAACACAAAATAATGAAATTTATTTGGAACAACAAACAACCCAGGATAACAAAAACAATCCTCAAGAAAAAACCAACAGAGGAGTCATGAGCCCTGTGTTCAAACTCTATTGCAAAGCAGTAGTAATTAAAACAGCATGGTACTGGTATAAAAATAGAAAGACAGATCAATGGAACAGAATTGAAAGCCCGGAAATAAGCTTACATATATGTGGGCATCTAATTTTTGACAAAGGCGCCGAAAGCTTACAATGGAGCAAGGACAGCCTCTTTAATAAATTGTGCTGGAAGAACCAGACAGTCACATACGGAAGGGTTATGAGTTTTAATCCATTCAGCCACTTTGCATCATTTGACCGGTGAGTTTAGTCCATTAACTTTTAGAGTGATTATTGATATGTAGCCAATTAGTGTCATTTTATAATTTTTCTTCTGTATGTTGCTCCAGACAATGCCTTTGTTCTCTTTCTCTTCTTAGGTCAGATGGGTGCAGTTATGTTTTGATTGATTTCCCCTTTTGTTTTCTTTACTTTTTTCCTGGGGATGTATTTTGAGGTAACACCGAAGTTAACATTAACTATTATCTGTTGTTTTTCTGTTTTTATTTGAAATCATATTAGTCTTCCACTCATTCTAACTATCCACATTTTTGTTCTCTTTCTACCCATTTTTAATATTTGCTGTCTTAATGTTCTTATGTGGGTTTTCTTTATGCTTTATAGAGTATCCTTTAATAGTTTTTGCAAAACTGCATTTGTGGTGATGAATTCCTTTAATTTTTGCTTAGCAGAAAATATATATATATATTTTTTTATCATTCTTTCAGTTCTAAATGATAATCTCACAGGATATAGTATCCTAGGTTGAAAATCTTTTTCTTTCAGCACTTTGAATATGTCATGTCACTCCCTTCTGACCTGTAGAGATTTAACTGAGAAATTTGCTGACAATCTTATGGGGACTCCTTTGGATGTGACACATTTTTATCTGGCTGTTTTTAAGATTATTTATCTTGTATTTTTGACATTTTGATGACTACGTGTCTAGATGTAAGTCTGTTTGTATTTCTTTTATTTGGAATCTTTTGAGCATCCTGGGTCTGGAGGCTTGTTTTATTCTTTGGGTTAGGGAAATTCTTAGCTCTTATTTCTTCAAATATATTTTCTTCTCCCTTTTCTTACTCTTCTCCTTCTGGGACTCCTATGATGTGAATGTTGTTCCTTTATATGTTATTCCATAGGTCTCAAATGCTGTCTTCTCTTTGTTGCATTCTTTTATCTCTTTGTTAGTTAGCTTGAGTGCATTCCTCTGCCATATCTTCCAGCTGATTAATTCTTTTGGAGGTTTTTCCCATCCTATTTGTGAGTCCCTTTATTGAATTTTTTTAAGCTATCATATTCTTCCTTTCTTTGATGTCTCTCTTCATTTCTTCTCTCTCTTCATTGTGGTGCTCTTGTTTTTCCCCTATTTTTTCTTGATTTCCATGAGTATGTTTATCACTGTTGCCTTAAATTCCTCCTCCTGTATTTTGCATATGTCTGTTGTATTCAGATTTTTCCTTGAGGTTTTAATGATATCCATCATTTTGTGCATATTTTGCTGTGCCTTTGCACTTTTTGCCATTCTGCCACTATTTCTGTGGTTTCAGTTTCCCTGTAGTGATATTATTCTGTAGGGTATTGACTTGCACCAGAGAAGCCTGGATCTTTGTTTGAACACTGGGAATTCTTGAGCTTTGTGGCATCACTACTGGTTGAATTTGTTTCCTTAGGTGGACCCTGCATTGGAGCCCAAGAGTTCTTCCTACGGGGTTGTAGTTTTTGTGGGATATGCAGAAACTTCTTCTGTGGCCCAGCTCTGAATGGTAATGACCACCCTGCAGTTGACCTGCAATCAGCAATCAGGTTGCAGTTTCACCTCCACCCATAGGGTGGCATTAGTGGGTAACCTTGAATGTTTCTCCCTTCTTGGAGACTCTCTTCTCCTTTAAGCCTGGGGATGGGATTTCCAGTGGACAGGTCATGTGGCCTGGGCACAACATGGTGGGAGGGTTTAGGGTTGGAGGATTCCCCAGCTGCCTTCCTGTTATGGCAGAGCCCTGTGTAATTTCCCTGCTAGGACTCCTACTCAGTTCTACCTGGGGGCTGGTCCTCCTGCCACCTTGTGCCAAGACCCTCCCCTCCTCCACCTTTGTTCCTGTTGGATGGGCTCTCTGATGCTTTTGTGATTCCTGAGAGGCCCAGTTCTTTCTGTAGTTTCACTCCCTCCACTGTCCGAATCTGAACTTGGGGTGTAACTCTAAATCCTGATGTATTTGCCTACCCTTTGTGGTTGGTATTGCTGTTGCATCTCTACAGTCTTTGTGTCTGCTTTTCCTCAGTGTTTGTTTCTGGAGAATAGCTGAATTCCTAGTTGCCTACCAGATTGCCACATTGACTTGCTACCCAGAGCCACTCTTAAGATGTCTGCTAACTTGAAAGTGTGTGGTTCTACAAATTGAGTTTAAGTGTTTACCTACATGATATGACTCCCCTTCTCCCTGCCCACACTATGGACAGATAGCCTATGCAGAGGAATATGTCTCTCCCCTTTTGCTTCTGCAACAAAGGTGTGCATCTAATTTTAAAAGCTTGAACATGCAAGCATCTTAAGATCTAATTTTATCATATTATCATATTTCCAACAAGGGGAAAAAAGCCTGTAGGGAAAGCTACTTGCTTTCTTATATACATCTGTCAGCCCTAATCAGACAAATCCCACTTAAGTGATAGAAAATGATTCAGATGTTGTCAACCTTCCTGTGAATCTGCAGAATATTTAACTTGTTGATTAAGTACTTAACATTACAAATGAATGCAAAACTGTCTATCAGGTCTGGTGTGATTAATTTGGAAATGTAAGTTTTTAGGTTGTGGTGCTAAGTGCTAATGAATGACCTCTGTGATATTTAAGACTTCTGTGTTGCATCAGCCTTTTTGAGGAGTTGCTATGCAGACTCCAAGGAGAAGGAAAGCATATCATAACTCATCAAAAAGTCACTGGCTTTCTTTTTAAGCAACTGTTACGATGAAATGACAAAGGGCTTCAGGCTGTAGCTATGCGGTGAAGGGAGTTGAAAAAGTATAAAGAAAATCTGTTATTGGGGAAAGTTGCCAACTATGATGGAGTCTCCCTGGCACCAGCCAAATCATCTGAAATGTGTCTCTGAGTAGTCACATAGATTGGGGGACACACAGAGACAAAACAGCTGGGTAATTGACTGAACTTTCCACTTTGCAGCCAAGTCTTGTGGCGTCATGGAGATTAAGACTTGACTGATCTCATTGGAAAATTGTTCAAGCTTTTGCCACACTGTTTTCCTAGACACTAGTTTAGCATTCCTAGGGAAAAAAAAACTGCACCTGTTTAATCATTTCAAGTAAATGCAGGACATTTATTACAAATCAGTGAAACGGGCGGTTTCCCCTCACTCTTTTTTGCTAGAATGTCAAAGATTTTCTTGTTTAGAAAAAGGTATCCAAGCTATCCGAGTAACTTTTAATAATATAGACATATCAAGAAAAACTGTGAGGGTATAGCAATTATTATTACCTTTGAAAATTTATTTTTAATTTTTATGCAATAAAATACAGAAACATTTACTCTTTGTGGTATAAAGTTTGATAATGGCATAGTATTATAAACATATCACCACAGTCATTTAGGAAGAATTTATCACCCCCAAATTCCCTTTGTAGTCAACTCTTCCCTTCATCTGCATCCCCTTGATCTGTCTTCTTGTCTCTATGGTTTTTCCTTTTCCATACTTTTATATAAATGGAATCATACTCGCTTTTAGGTGACTGGTTATTAATTTATTGACTTACTTCTGTTAAAGTTTTTATGGATATAATGTTTTGTTCAAAGAGAAGAAAAACAGGGAGAGTATTTCGGTTGGAGGAATCTTAGAAGAGAATGAAGAACCAGGAAGTAGCTGTGCTCCTCGACAGGGTGATTTTTCTGTGCGCAGAGACTGAATCTTAAAGGTGGTCAGAATGATCACAAGATTTAGACACCCACAAGTAACCTCTGCACAGGCCCAGAGGAAGACTCCCAATACTTAGCCTTTGAGTTTCTTTAACCTGTGGTGGGAGCAGACTCAGAGCTGGGTAATTAACGGGAGCAATTAGCTCCTGTTTAGTCATAAGGGGAGTTGTGGTGTTTGCTGCATCAGGTTTATAGAGAAAAGTGCAAATTAACTCTGCATAGCAGTGACCTTATTGTGCTTTATCAACATAGCAGCTGGATTAGCCCTCCATTCAGTTTGCTTTCTCTCATTACTATAATTGCCTTCGGAACAATGGCAATGTCAGCTTGATCCTTCATACTAGAGGAACACGATTTGTTTGTACAAGGAAACCTGCTGGCAGGAGGGGGCAGCTGGCTAGGCTAATATTCAGGTATTAAGATTGATATTAAGTCTTAAAAATCGAGTTAGATTTTTTTATCCTAGAGCTTCTTGGGAGGCTCACTATGTGTTAGAACCTGTGCTGGATGCATCCTCACACTTATGTATGATCATATGATTACCTGCATTTTTCAGATGGTATAATCCGTGTCCCAAAGACCCCACTGACTTCTCTGTTCCCTCACAGTTTTCCCCAGGTGAGCTTTGATAAGCTGCAAGCTGGCCATGGCATGGTTGTCAGCTTCTAAGAGATCATGGTCCTTCATTGTATATTTTGTCAAAGTTAATCCTCCTAGGACACCTCCTTAGAGCATCACACTCTATAAAGTAGACTAAGGACAGATAAACCCAATCACTTGAGATTTTAAGACCCCTTAGAATGATCACTCCCTCAGCCTCTTCTTGGGCAATCCCAACAATTGTTCATAAGGAAATATAGGAATGATTATTGATGCCTCCACCATTCTAACAAACATTAGGGAGACCTCAGACACTCTAGAAGAGAACTTGATCCCTCGTAACTCAGTGGCACTCACCTGGGCCACTAAAAGGGGCTGTCCTACAGATCCAGGGGGATCTGAAACCCCCATTAGTGCCACTGCAAGTGATAATTTCATGAAGACTCTGTGTGTGTGTGTGTGTGTGTGTGTGTGTGTGTGTGTGTGTGTGTGTGTAGCACATTGGTGGAAAGTGGGAGTGAAGGAAGGTACAAGAAAAGGGGAAAAACAGTTGACCCTGTTCCTTGGAAGAGCTTGTTGGTAAACAAAAACACAATCATCTCAAACAACTTGGTGACATAGGTCCTTACGATGTACATATCCCAATGGTCATATCCTCTTGTAAGTGGTGGAAGAAACCTGGCAGGAAATGAAAAACACAGGCTGGATTTGGTAAATTTGGGTTCAGTGTCTGACTTTCCTTTATCCTCTGTGTGACATTGAGCAGTTCCTTAACACTTGTGAGATTCAGTTCCCCCATTTACAAAAGAAGGATATTACTCTCCTTATAGAATTATTGTGATAAATGTGATCATGCAGCTAAAACTAACTAGCTGAAGTCTATCTGATTTCAAAATCCTTGCAATAGAAACATGCACTATTGTGTATATGTAATAAATACATAGTCAGTATGTGCATGTATTTCTATTACAGTGAGCTCAGCTAAGAAAGAAACTCACTGTTGTTTTTTTTTTTTTTAATTCTGAGGGTCTTAGGATAGAGTTAACAGGTTGAATGTGGGCATGTAAGGTCTTTCAAAAACTGCTAATAAGTAGCTAGTGTGCAAGATGACATCTTGGCTTAATTGGGGATATTTCTTATTAGGGTTGGAAGGGGGGCTGATGGAGCATTGTGATTAAGTGGTTTCCACCAAACCTTAGGCATCAATTTAGTGAGTACATAGTTATCTGGACTGGGTATAAAAGACTGATTTTGGAAAGATTATGTGCCAGTTATTACCAGCCAGTTATTATTTGATGGCTCTATTTGTAGTTAGTTGAGTGAAAATGACAACCCAGATAATCATCCACTATATGGCTGTATGTGGGCAATATGGTGTGATCAGATACTGTCAGGATACCTCATATCCCCCTGGTAAACTGAAACAGAGCAACATAGAAGCAGCAACAAACAGCTAACACATCTCCTTTAACCACCTGTACCCCTCCAAGACAACCTACACCTGTGTGCTTTCAATGCCTGTTTATAAGAAAACTGACAGATGCTTGTTTAAAAAATAACAGTAAAAGTATCCAAGTAACATGTATTTATTATAAGAAAATGTGGTTAAATAAAGAAAAGGAAATAAAGTAGTCACCTTTACTAGGCCCCCTCTTGTCTGCAAGATAACCAATGTTGTTAACATGTTGGTGTGCATCCTTTGAAGATCTTTAAAATGTATGCATGTGTGTACATACATATACATCTAGACATATGAATAGTCTGAATATACCTACAATTTTAAATGGAACAGTACTGCTTTTCTCCTATTTCCCGCTGTCCTTTTATTTTAATATAGATGTCAATTTTGTCCTGCTTTTAATAAAACAAGACCATCTTTTAATGTGAGGCAAAAGTGGAATTGCCCCAGGCTGAATCTGTTGAGGGGGCCCAAAAGCAGTTGCCTTTTTTGCCCCTCATTGCAGATGGCCCTTCCCGGCACTGACTGCGGCGGGAATGGCCTAAACTGCTGTTTCCACCCTTTGTGAAGGAACAGGAGCCATGGGAAAAGAGGATTTCCCTCCTCCTTGCTGCTGCTATTTCTTAAATGGGAGCAGAATACACCACAGTGTGGTCGAATCAGAGTAATATGGGGATTATCTCTCTCACTGTGGAGGTTATTGGGCATTTCTAGCACTGGCATGATTAAAGCAGCATGTGTTTTAGGCAGGACATTTAGAGTGGGGCTTCTAGGGGGACCAAATTTGTTTTTTGCCTAAGGTGCCAAAATTCCTTGCACCAGTCTTCTCCTTTTGTATAAAGTCCCTTCAACCCACACATTACTATGCAGTCTCTTATCACTTAGTATTTTCTTGTTGATGACCTGAGTGCTCTGCTCCTGGTTGGACCACTCTGCCTCCTTCCTTCTCCTTAGTTGCCAGCACATAACTCCATCCTGTTTTTGCCATCCCAATGTCCCATTTTTGTCTCAAGGAAATGTGGTCAGCCTACATATACATATGTTTATTTATAGAAAATGGTGCTGCTCTATACATAGAGCGTTATCTTATGAATTCTCCATAATTTTCCAAATTATGGAATCTTTGAAATACTGTCTCTATAAGGGGAAGCAAATTCCAACATCAGACATTTACAGTGTCTCAACACAATGTGACTCTCCAAAGAGGCTGGAGTTTGTGTCTACACCTTGCGTATGTTGTGACTTCAGGGAGTTTGATTGGATTGGAGGACATGAGCGAGAAATCGGCTCTCAGAGACACTAAGTAAGAACCAGGGTTATTATGACTTTGTAAAAGTGACCTGGAAACATAAAGACTGCCCAGTGTCTCGGCCAGCAGGGACTCTTTGCTATGTGTGTCCATTTAAATCCAAATAAGGCATCAAAGCCTAAGGAAAGCATGAACCATAGATCATGTGAGCCTGGGACCTGCTTCCTTGTCATTTCTTTGGCAAGGGAATTGACTACCACCTTCTTCCCTAAACTGCAGTATATTTCCCTCTGTAGGTTAATTACCACTGGCCTCCAGCCTGTGGGCACAGAGGCGAGCAGTTCTGCCAGCGACTTCCAGATTCCTCTGCTCTCAGAGCTTTCAAACTTGCTCAGATCAGTGAATCTTATTTTGATTCTAATGAAGCTAATCCTTGAGGCTTCTGAGAAAAAAGATTTTGATGTAATTTTCAGCATGAAATTATTAATGGAATTATCCATAATTTATTATCCAGCAAAAACTAGAGATTTCAAAAGTTATTACTAACATATAAGGATGAGCTATTTCTGAGATGTGAAGTGTGTGCCTGGGTCCTGGTGGTGATTCCTCCAGCTTCCTGGGTGGGGTACAAGCTCTCGGCTCAGTTTTCAACCCCACAACAGGGCACTTCTGCTCCTTGGCCATCTCTTTGTGTCTTCAGAACTCTTGATGGCAAGTGATACTCACTAGAGCCAGTGGACGCCTGGGGAAAAGAGTATTTTTGGTTGCTGCATATATTTAAACCAGAGGAAGGACAGTGGTACTTGTCTATTTTTCTTTGTCTTCATTATTGCCTTCTTATTCTACACTATTTTTCTTTCTTACCTAAACTAACCTTTTTACTCACCTGATTCCCTCCAAGTCACCCTTGTCTGATCCTTACCCTCCAGGAATCATTCCATTTCATTTCTTTGTTGCGACACTCCAGCTTGAATTATCATACTTAGAATAAAATCCAGACTTCAAACCCTGTCCTGTTCAAACATGATTAAGACACCTACTTCCTTTGCCAGCCCTATTTTGACACCAGCCTTCTGCTGACACTCCCAGTCAATACTGATAATCTTTGTGTTCCTTAAGCCTCAGAACTCCTTCAGTCTTGGGCCCTCCCATTGCCCCTTCCATATTTCCAGTGTCTGGAACATTATTTCCTCATTCTTATCCTGAATTCTTTAGGTCACAGCTTAAGTCACTCCTCAGAGAGACCTTTCCTGACTTCCTCAAACTAAACTGTTTGTATATGACACTCTATCATAGGACTTCTACTTTTCTACATAAAATTCAATGTAATTGTTATTATACATTTCTTATGTGACTGTTAATCTGTGTCCCTCTAAATAGTCTGATTTATAAGGGCAGGGTCTCTGTCGTGTTCATCATTGATTCCCCCCAAACATGATGTATGCTCAGTAAGAAAGTGTTGAATGAAGAAATGAACAAATAAATATAATCAGACTTTAAATTCCCAAAGGATAGAGTTGTATTTCATTCTTTTCACCTTCTTCCAAGAGTCTGATAAATACTTGCTGAACTTAATGCTGTATTGTGAAAAAAACAAGAACAACAGCCATTACAAGAAGGAAGAGAATTACGGCATTATAAATCTATGTGTAGAACGAAAGCTACGGGCTCTAATGTAATTAGTTTTGGTAAATAAGGGGCAGGGTCTCTGAATCTGTGAAGCAGCAATGTGCTTGATAACACAAGTTTATTATATTCTTGAACTTGAAGATGAATTGGACACACATCTGGAGATTTGGCATCATGTAGACATCTGGGTTATTGACCAAATATTTCAACTTAATTAATGTGTTTTGGAGCTGTGTAAGCAGTTACAGATTGCTCTAAAATTATATTTCTTGGGAGATGGTCACATAAATAAATGGAGATTTCTAGTCCCAGAAAATGATGGACTAAGAAACTTGAAGTATCTCCTGCCACAAATGGAGAAATTCTAAATACATATAGCCCCTAAAAATTGTATAACTGAGGTCATACCTGCCTGAAAGGAAGAGAGATCTGAAAATCAGAGAAATAAGTCCATAGTTGAACTGGGAGTTTATTTGTGCTCCCAGTACAACTTGAGAATTGGGTTTTAACAGACACAAGATCTTGGAATCCCAAGACGTATAAATCAGAATTTTTGAAGGACTGAACTCAGTGGAAAGGGGAATTAGACGAAATCTGTCTCTTGCCTCAGTGAAAAGACAAGGAAGCTGTCTCAGTTTGAGTTTATAGAAACAGTCCCCCTACAGAAAATTAAGCCCTCAGCTTGCCCTTGGGTCTGGGTTCCAAAACCTACTACTCAGAAACATTAAATATCTGCATGAATCAGGAAAATCCTAGCAGAGAAATAAACATAACAATCTGTTCCCAAATGGGTAGCCCTGGAATGCCTGCTACCCTGAATCACCCTGAATTAACACTCCAGCAACACAGACCTCACTGTATTTTCTCAGAAAATAAGCCCCATTAAAGATGAGCTCATGATTTAAAAATATTAGAAAACACACAATGAAATAATTTCCTTTGAATAAGAGTCTGTAGTCTAAAACAGTAAGATATAAGTCCTAAGATCTTGAGATAAGAGATGCACAATTAGAGAGGGGAAAATATTCTAAAAATGATTAAAAACATAATAGAAGCAACCAAGGCCTGGAGAAGAATCCTAAGGAATGCTAAACTGGATGATTTTTTAAAAGAGCTCATACCTAGATACTTTTTAGTGAGCAATTCAAACACTAAATATAAAGAGAAAAACTGCAAAGCAAAGAGGAACAGGTAATCACATTGTAACAAAGAGTAAAAAGAGATCAGAAGGTAACATTATAACATCTTCTTAGAATTATAATATTGATCAAGAGTGAGGGGGCCATTTTAGTCAACAAATAACTTAGAGAATTTGCCACTACTGATCTTTATTAAAATAATTATCAAAAATCTAAGTAAGAAGGAAAATGAAATCATATGGAAGAAAGTAAGATATAAGAAGCAATGTTGACAAAATAAATCAGAAAACAAGTGAGCAGATATAAACAAGTTTTGACTGTATAAGTGAACACCATTTGTAAATAACTTATTTGAGGACTGTGATAGCAAGATGTTGGGGTGATCATAGCAACAGTAAGAGGATAGGGAGGAAGAGCAAAGGAATTTTAAGATTCTTGTGTTGTTCATTGGAGGTTAAAAACTGTCAACTCATAGACCTTTTAAAATTAATATGACTATTAAAATTTAAGAGTAAATATCAAAACAGTAAAATTTAAATAACTTTTAAACCACTGTTGAGGAGGAAGGGGAATAATGAAAATATGATTAATCCGAAAGAAGGCTGGCAAAGAGGAAAAGAACCAGAGAAAAAGAATGGTAAACAGAAAGCAATAAAATAACATAGTAAAAATATATCACTAATCACAGTGAACTTAAATGTGTTAAATTACCAGATTATTTTTCATTCATTAAACTCATTATTTCTATTTATTTTTAATCAGTTCTATTGCGATATATATAGAACAAATTAAAAATTTTTAAAGTATACACTCTGAGGAAATTAAAATGTCCATAGTTGTGTAAACTACAAAATCACAAAACAGAAGATGAACATTTAAATTTCCTTTATGCTCTTTTCCACTCTATCTTCTCCTTTCACCCTCTCTACCCCAGTAACTACTGATCTGCTTGCACTAACTATAGTTTGACACTTCTAGAATTTCATGTCAATGAGATCACATTGAGCATGAGCTCCTCCTCTTCCTGTTCTTGTCTGCCTTCTTTCACTTAGCATGCTTTTGGAGATTCACTCATGTCATTATATCAGTATCCTTTTTATTGATAAAAATTGTTTTGTTTTATCCATTTACCAGTTGACAGGCATTTGAATTTTCCAGTTTTTAGCTACTATGAACAAAACTGCAATGAACATCACAAAAAGTGTGTGTGGACGTGTTTTCATTTCTAGTGGGGGAACATCTAGGAATGATGTTGCTGGGTTGCCTGGTAAGTTTATGTTTAACTTACGATTAACTGCCAAACAATTTTTCAAAGTGGATGTCCCACCCTGAATCCCCACCACTGACGTCTGAGAGTTCCAACTTGTCTGCACCTTCACCAACACTTGGTATGCACTCATGGTGAGTTACTTATAGTGGCTTAAACAATACAAATGTATCATATCAGAAAGCTCACTGGACTAAAACTTAAGATGTTGGAAGGATTGTGTTCATTTCTGAAGAACTTAGGGGAGGATTCCTTTCTTTGTTCATTCACAAACTCAATTTTCTTATTGGCTCTTTAGTGTCTCCCTCTCTTCTTTTA
This sequence comes from Solenodon paradoxus, assembly GCA_004363575.1. Taxonomy (NCBI): domain Eukaryota; kingdom Metazoa; phylum Chordata; class Mammalia; order Eulipotyphla; family Solenodontidae; genus Solenodon; species Solenodon paradoxus. Next base: position 52,205 of record RJWH01004826.1, on the reverse strand, counting down.
CAAAGTTGTCGAAGGTGGGTGGAATCTTTGCACATCACACCTCTTTAATTTCTTTCGTGACATTTCTCTGACAACAACAGGGGAAGGTTCTCCACTTCTAAAGACTCCAAGAAAATATAGGACAATCTTCTTACTTTAAAATCTTCTGTATATTTATACCAGCAAAGACCCCTTTTCTTCGTAAGGTGACATATTCAGGTTTCAGGAATTGAAGCATAGGCATCTTTGGAAGTTGTTAGTCTGCTGACTAATATGTGCAATATTTTTAATTTCAGTTATACTGGTGGTCATGTGATTATGGTATCTCATTTTGATTTTAGTTTGCTTCTCTCCCTAATGAACAATGATTTTGAGCATATTTTCATTTTTTGATTTTCCGTTTACATTATTTTCTTTTGTAAAATATCTTCCCATTTTTATCAGCTTTATTATCTTTTTTAATTTGATGCTTATTAAGATTTTGTTTATTTACATCACTTTTTGATTTTCAGAATAATCCATTCATACTTCAATCAAGGTTTATAGCACAACACACCTACAACCAGAATTCTAATGCCCATCACCACTCTAATTTTAATCTTTTATTGCCAGCCTCCCCTTTCTGTATTTACACACACACACACACACACACACACACACACACACACACCCCTACCTTTTGATAACCACAGGCTTGCATCCTGAGTTTCTTTGTGCTTTGTAAATTCATTAATTTTGTTTCTTTATAGTCCACATGAGTGAAACCATACAGTATTTTTCTTTTTGGCTTATTTCTCTTAGCATAATCACCTGGAATTTCATCTGATATCATCTTTTTGAATGGCCAAGTAAAATTCCATTTTGTATAAATATCTTCTTTATGCCATCATATGTCAATGAGCATTTAGGTTGTTCCCATGCCTTAGCTATTGTGAATTGTACTCTTATGAACATAGAGGTACACGTATCTTTTCTGATGAATGTTTTTTGTATATAACCTAGGAGTGGGATTGCTGGATAAAAAGGAAATGCCATTGTTTGTGAGAGATGTTCATAGTGTTTACTATATATCTTGAACTAATTTACATTCCCAGTAACAGTGAAAGAGTTTCCTTCCCCCCACATCTTTGTCAGCACTTGTTTCTATTGTTTTTGATATAGACCATTCTCATAGGTGTGAGGTGATACTATGGTTTTTTATTTCCATTTCCCTGGTAAGTGATGTAAAACGTTTTTTATCTATCTGTAGGTCATCTGTGTATCTTCTCTGAAGAAGTGCATTTAGCTCTTCAGCCTGCTTTTTGACTGAATTATTTTTTTCTCCTGGTCCCCAGGCTCTTAAACCTGGGTCCTTAGGCTTTTATGGCCTGGACATTAGTCACTGATCCACAGGGATGTATCTTGTTTCCTTTTGTATTCTTGAGGTGTATGTATTCATTATATCTTTTTTATTAGTGAATTGTATGTAAAATTTCCTGAATATAAGAGAAAATACATGTTTTTAAAATATTATTCATGGTCTATAGCTTGTTTTTTAATTTTTAAACACTGTTTTAAGCAAAAGTTTTTAGTCTGATTTTTCAAGTATTTCTTTTATGGTTCTCCTTATTCTATCTTACCTAAGATGTTTTAGCCTGACACAAGGTCGTAAGAGTTTTTCCTTATATTTTCTTCTAGAAAATACTGTTTTAGGTTTACATTTAAGTTTATGATACATTTCGAATTAGTTTTTGTATAAGATACAAGGTACATTACTTCATATAGATATCTAATTATTTCACCACAATTTGCTGAAAAGACTATATTCCATTGAATTACTTTGGTATCTACCTTTGTCTTAAATTAATTGGCCAATATACATGGGGGTCTCTTCTGGGAGTCTTTACTCTATTATATTAAATCTGGTAGTATAATTCCTTTAACTTGTACCTTTTCAAAACTGTTATGTCTACTCAATGTCCGTAACAGGTTTATATAATATTCAAGTATGCTTATAAATTTCTATCAGAAAATGTGTTCTGAAATGTATTCTATTTTCCTTGAATTTATGACTAAATTCAGAGAGACTTGATAATAATATTTAGTCTTCTGATCCGTGAACGTGGTATAGTTTCCCATTTATTTAGGTCATTTTAATTCTTTAGGCAGTGTTTTATAGAATATTTTATTAAATATCATCTCAAGTACTTTATGTATTTTGATACCTCTCTAAATATTATTGCTTCTCAATATGAATTCTCAGCTGTTAGTTTCTACATGTTATGCATGGACTTTTAACTCTGATACTTGACTAAAATTATTATTTCTAGAAGCCTCTTTTTGACAAATTCTTTAGGTTTTTCTCCACTGATGATCATTTTGTCTATATATATTATTTCTTTTTATTCCTTAATTTTCTTGGCTAAGACTCCAATAAAATATTAACTAAAAATAGCAAGAGTGAACATTCTCATTTCCAAACTCAGTGGAAAAATACTGAGTCCTTCACTCTTAAAGGTGATGTTATTTGTGGTTTTTTATTCATGCTCTTTATCATATTGATAAGGTTTGTATCAGATGAATACAATGTCTTCTTTGAAAATGTGGTAGAATTTGCTAATGGAGCCACCTGGCGTTTTCTCTATGAGAAGGTTTATAACTACAAATAAACTACAAATTCATTTAAAAACAGACATTGGTTCTCATTGTTGCTTTTTGTGTTGTGAGTTTTGGAAATTTGTGTAATCTGAGAAATTTATCTATTTAATTTAGTCTAATTTAATATATAGAATATGTCTAATATGATGGTATGAAATTGTTCATAAGATCTTTTTGTTTAAAGAAAAGGTGCAGGCAGGAATGATGGCAAGTAGAGGTAGGCAGGCAGGAAGAGAGAGGAAGAAGAAACACTATTAATATTCTTTGGTTGTTCATCTTGATCTTGATTTTTCCAATTGGCCTTGGGAAATGAACCTCAGACCTTGGGAGGTATGTGGTTTATCCCAATTGTTACTCCATCAGAGTGTGCCATGATTTTCTTATTATCCCATTGCTATCCCACTAATGCTGTTGGATCTACTGTATTTTTGGTTCTTCTTTCATTTATGACATTGGTAACTGGTCTTTTATTCCCAGATCTGTTTGGCTAAATGCATACTGGTCTATTGTTTTTTTTTTTTTTTTGTTTTTTTTTAATAGCTAGCTTTTGGTTTCATTGATTTTCTTTATTGCTTTAAATTCATGTTTATTTCCATTTCATTGATGTTTGTTTTTACTTTTAGCATAGCTTTCCTTTTGCTCACTTTGAATTTTATTTGATGTTTTGCTTTCTTAAGGTGACACTAGTTTCTTGATTTGACACATCTCTTTTCTAATGTTAGATACATTTATTTTCTAATGTTTAAGGTTACAGATTTCCCTCTAAGCACTTCTTTGACTGTATCTCATAAGTTTTGTTATGATGAGTTTTTATCTTCATTAAGCTATTTTTCTTTGATTTATTATTTAGAAGTATGTTCTTAAAATTTTGAATTTTGAGCATATTCCAAACACATTTGTTATTAATTTTAGGTGTGTGAAGTTATGCTGTGCTTAGATAACATACTTTGTATGATTTCAATATTTATAAATATATTGAGACTAGTGTATGGCCCAGATTTTGGGTTATTTTGTGTGATCTGTGCACCCTTTAAAAGAATGTATAATACTACTGTGGTTGAGTGGAATATTCTCTACATGATAGATTAGTCAAATTGGTTGATAGTGTTGTTAACTTTTCTAAATAATTACTGATTTTTTATTTGTTCTAACAATTACTAGGGAAAAAGTATTGAAATCTAATTTTGTACATGTCTCTTTTCCCCTTCTACTAATTTTTGCCTCACATATTTTAAAGCTCTGCTAATTGGTGCATTCGTATTTAACTTTATTATATCCTGATGATAAATTGACTGCTTTATCATTATGAATGGTTCTGCTTCATATTTATAATCTCTCATAATTTATTTCTATAAAAACTACTCTGATGGTAACATAACCATTCCAATTTACTCTTGGTTAATTTGCATGGGATATCTTTTTCATCATTTTAATTATAAACAAAGTGCATTTGTGTATGTATATATAAAAGTGGTTTTATCTATGTGACCTTTTTTAAGGTTTCTTTTTTTTTTTTTTAAGGGAAAATGCAGGCAAGAATGAAGCAGAGCCGGCAGGCAGGAAGAGAGAAGGAAGAAGCATCTTTACTTCATTTTTATTTAGTTATTCCACAGGTTGCTTCCCTGGGACCTGGGACTCAAACCCAGAATTATGTGGCTAACTCCTTCGAAGGCAATTGACCCAACTGCTGTTCCACCAGTGTGTGCCTATATATACGTTTTTTATTTCTGTATAAGATAATAAGGTGGTATATAGTAAAGTCTTGCTCTTTTGTTTAATATAACAATCTCTTTCTTTTAAATGTTGTGTTTATATCATATGTATTTAATACAGTTAATTATGTTTTTGGATTTAAAAATGAATAATCTTAGTATCTCTCTTCTGTTCTCTGTTTTCTATGCTTCTTTTTTTCACAATGTTTGATTTATTTTGGATTAAGGATTTTTTTTTAATGGCTTTACCATAGACTTATTATGTATGCTCATTAATTGTTTTTTAGATTTTGACACCTTTTTGCTTGTCTTTGAAAGATGAAATAAACAAAATATGATGTAGGTATTTGAGTAGTAATATAGTTGATGTAGGGTCTACAATGTATATTATTAATTTATAACTGACCATCTTTAAATAATATTAAGTCACTTCATGTTTGGTGTAGGAACTTTACAACAGTACACTTATATTTCCTTTTTCTATTCTTTATGCTATTGTCCTAAAATTTCCAACATATGTTATAAGCTACACAATATATTATTATTTTTAATCAGTCAGTTTCTATTTAAATGTAACACATGCAAAGAAACACTTATGTTTGCATATGTATTTATCAGTATGGTCCGCTTAATTCCTTTGCATATTCAAAATGCATATGACATCATTTTCTTCTGCCTGAAGAAGTTCCTTTAATACTTGTGCTTTTCAGGTGTGCTGGAAATGAATTCCTTCAACTTTTGTTACTCTCAAATGAGAGTGACTGTAATGAAAAATTAGAGTGTAAATTCCAATATTTTACTAATTGCAATTCATTTTAATATATTTTAATACCAGTTATAATATTCAGCCTCAGATTGGATTTTTAAGAATCTGTTCCATGCTCTTTTCAATATACATACCTAAACCATAATAACAGAAATGCTCACAGTCAAGGCAAACTAAATTGCTAATTCTATGTTAGTAGCAAAGAAGATACACTTTAAGACAAAAAAAACTATCAAGAATAAAGAGGTTTATTATACAATAACCAAAGAAAATTACAGCATAGGCATAACAATTTTGAATTGATTACCTAATAATTTGACATAAATTTGTATAAATATAAAATGGACTGAATTATATGGAGGTGTTTATGAATCTGTAATTTTTGTAGAAGATTTTAATATCCTTTTCCTGGTTATTGATGGAGGGAATACATTTACAGCTATTTTAGTAAAATGACGAAGGTAATATATTGGGAAGATAGAGCAGATTTTTGTATCTATCATTTCTCTGTCTAGAACCTTATACTCAGCAATTAAAAATACACATTCTTTAATTCATAAATGTAATTTATACAAACAGAAAATCTCAAAAAACTTAACATTTAGTATACTATAATCCATCTTCTCTACAACAAAGAAAAATGAAAGGAAAAGAAATAACATAAGAAAACAAACAAAAAGACCACTCCTCACATTAACAAATTTTAAAATCCACTTGTAAATAATCAATGGTTAAGAAAGGAGTTATAATAAAATCTAGAAAATTAAACCAATTAATTAAACATGTGTGAAATAGTTAAAACAATATAAAATAAATGTCTGTGCCTTTAATTAATTTGAAGGGGATGAGAAATATAGTATTAAGAAAAAGCTATATATTAAATGGAACAATTTATAAGTAAAGAGATAAGATGAGAATAAAAATTAACAAAATGGAAAATGCAGAATTGAAAAGATTACTAAATCCAATAGCTTATTCTTTGAAAAGACTGGTAGAATTATTAAATCTTTAGTAATGTTTAGTTGAAAAAGAAGGAAACAATAAACATATGGTTACATTTTAGAATTCTTACGCAGATCTTATGAACAAAAACGTGACAACTGACATTAAATAATTTCCTAGAAAATGTTTAACTTACAGCAATTTACTCAATAATAGATAGAAACCTAATTAGGTCTATAATTTATAAAGAAAATAAATTGTTACATGTTTTCTCCCCACTCCTTTATAAAGTGAAACTACACAGAGTTTCAACAATTTAAGGAAACGTTCTAGCTTAGGCTGATTGTTGACATACAGAGTATAGGCAAAAAAGAAAGATCTGTCCCCATTCAATTCATTTTATAAGTTTAATATAATCTTGATACTAAAATTTAGAGAAGAAAATTAAGATAAAGGAAAGTCATTACAATTTCACTTATGAATATTGATACAAAAGTCTAAATAAGTATAAACAAAATAAATTCAGCAATGCAAAAAGTACATCATTATAAAAATCTAGGATTTTCTCAGAATACAAGAGTAACCCACCATGTTAACCAAGGAGGAAATAATATAATCATTTCAATAGATGCAGAAAATAGATTTTATGGAATATGAAACTCATTTCTAATGAAAATCACTTAAACTTAAAGTCAACTTAAAGCTACCAAAAATCTATAGCATACATAACTTACTAGTAAAATATTAGGTTCGAAATAAGAATATCTAGAATCTCAATTTCTCTTTTATCTTGAATTTTTAGTAATAACTGAAAGAATGGTGATGATTGGAAAATAAAAAATCTTAACTAGTAATATCTCAAGAGATTATGTTTATCTTTAAATAAACTATGAGATACACTAATAAGCTGAAAGAATTGAGCAAAATTGCTAGATATAGGACCACTATACAAAACCCAGTATTTCTTCTATACATCAACAATGAACTATTAGTAAATGTAATTATAGGTACTATTTTCTAAAGCAACTAAAGTAGTAATAAGGTGTAATGTGACAAAAACAACAATAGTCCTTTTTTTAAAAGTATGCAATTTACTGGAAGACATCAAATAAAGACCAAAATAAGTGAAGAGATGTATTCATGGTGGAAAGTCTCAATATAGAAAAGTTAGTAATTCTCCTGAATTTAAATTATAAACGCAATGAAATTTCACTCCTACCTGTGGATTTTCCATGTTGACCCTAAGATTATTATGGTAGAATAGAAAAGACTAGTAACAGCAAAGTTATTTTGTGGTAAGACTATTAGTGTGTTTTGGGGGTAGTCAAGGGTTGTTGTAGACACCGTAGACTTATGCATCTATGATGTAAAGAAAACAAAATAGCTGAAGGATAGATGAACAGACCAGTGGCACAGATAATCAGTTCAGAAACAGATCCCATATTTGTTAACTTGGTATTCGACAGAGATATCCTTACCAATCAACAGAGAAAACATGGGCTGACTATTCGATAAATAGTGCTGGGACAATTGGCTCTCTATGGAGAAAAAGAAAAATAGTTATTTTTATTACTTCACTCACAAATTACAGATTTCTATGAAAAGCTGTAGAATTTACAGAAGAAAACATAGTGAATATACTTTTATGATATTGGGATTAGGAAGCTATTCTTAAGAACCAAAAAGCACCAATGATGAAAGACCATCTTGATCATTTGATTAGATTAGTGTTAATCCTGCATCATCAGATAAGCCATAGACAGAATAAAAAGCTAGTCACAGAGAGGGAGAATATATCTGCAGTCTCTGTAATGACAAAGGATGAATTCACACTATATAAAGGAATCACATAAATAAATAAAGTTAAGACAAAATTCCATAGAAAAATAAGCAAAGGGTGTGAACAGACAACTCCAGAAAGGAAACCAAAGTGACTAATATTGGCGATCTTTGCCATAGCAATCATTTGAGAAATATAAACTAAAACAACAGCAAGTTAATCCTTCAGATAGGCATTTAAATCTTTATATAGGCAAAGTTTAGAAGTCTGGTAAGAACGTGGGAAAGTCCTGAAACCTTGCTGATGGGGGTTTATATTGGTACAATCTCAGAGGGAAGAGGGGTGCACATGTTTTTGAAGGTGTAGAAAAGCTCCAACTCAGAAGTTCACAAGGGATCTGTGGGCAAGGATGTGCATTGCAATCAAGCTCTCTGTTACAGAGTTGTTATTTTTATTCATATCTGTAATGTTTTATTTCTTAGTTTAGTGGACCTGGTATAAATTTAGCAAAATGTTAATGGCGATTGCCTTGGGTGTTTGGAATATTTTGTATTTTCAAACGTTGCCGATAAATAAATAAGAAGAAAGATGGTCAGTTTTTCTCCTTATATTCATGCTATTCCTCTGGCTCTACGCCCATGTCTCCTTGGTTTATGGAATTCTTTGCATTTCTCTTTAAGGTCATTGAAACTGCCTTAGGCAGTCATGTACAGATGTTTCTGGTTTTACTTATGTTGGAAGATCTAATTCTACTGTGTTTTATTTAATTGAGTCTCCCTATTTCCCTGGGAGGAGAGGGTATCAACTTTTAGAATGAGTCTTTCTTCAAGGTCACCCACAGCATCACGCCCACTAACTAGGGTCAGATGCAGGCACCTTGTGGATCAGATGATGGGTTATGACAGGAGAAACGAACTCCAAGTCAGAGACATTGTCTGTCTCAGCAGACAGAGACATTTATTAACACAGATATGTTTTTTATTGCATTAAGAGGGAGCACTTAGAAGGAAGACTCTAGAGAGTAAAAGGATTAAGTCATTTTGAAACATTTTTCTCCTGTCAAGTGAGCAAATGAAACAGCAGTGTGGCCATCTGATTGAGTCCCTCAAACTATGTGGAGTGGCAGCCTCTGAAAGTGCAGCAGATGTTCCCAAGAGGAGTCAGAAACCACTGCTGCGCAGGACATTTCTATGACCAGAATACCCAGAGAATACACTGCTTTGATAACAAAGAAGGGAAGGTGTGAGCGACAGTGATTTTTTAATTATTAAAAATATGATGAAAAATGTGTTCATGTACTTCCCTTCCTGATAAATTGCTCTTACTAAGGGTAGAATAATTGACAGGAAATGTCCGCCATCTTTGCCACAGCTCTCTAGTGCTCACTATTATCCTCATAGTGGTGATAAAACCCTGAAGCTTCAGGAAGGTTAAAAAATGTTGGTCACAGAGCAGGGGTGAGTTTCACGTGCCACCGCCTTTACCTCTTTCCACTGCAGCTGTTCCTTGCCCCCTCTCTCCCTCCTTATGTCCTTACTTACCTCTTACCACACCCCCTACATGTTGGAAACCCTTTGGTGACTCATCATCTTTGACTCACAATCTGAACATGAAATTATGTACAGGGTATTGCTGAATGTGTATTGCGCTGAGGACAGACATGAATTTGAACCCCAAAGTCCACTTATACTCAAATTTTCCTATAAACAGACATAGGCTTATAGAATCAATATCAGAGTACAGTACTTTAAATCTGTTTTCTATTCCTTATTATTTTCTTAGCTTATTGCATTGTAAGACTGCAGTATGTAAAACATATAAATTATAAAATACACATTAGTCAAGTGTTCATGTTGTCAGTAAGACTCTGTCAACAGCAAGATATTAGTGGTTAAGTTTGGGGAATGTCGTAACTTATGATTGGATTTGTGACGTCATGGGGTTGGTGCCCCTAATTCCCAGGCTGCTCAAGTATCAACCATATTTCTCTTTTCCGAGATTTCTAGTTGATTCTTTTTCCTTTCTGTCTCTTCTTATTTCATTGCTTCCTAGCTTTGCTTCATAAATCTTGCTAACTTATTTTGGCTGGTCTTTATAGCTGCAGAACTTAAACAGGCTTATCTTACATTCATTTTAAGAATGAATCCATTACATCATAGAGTCTGTGTCTCTGTCCATTATTGAATTTGTAGAAATGCTTAGTTCTACATTTCCCATGTCCTTTAGAAATTCAGTTTGTAGGTCCACCTGGATTGAGAATTGTTTCTGATTTTCTCTCTTTCATTTCACCCCTCTCTGGTTTTCTGTTTACCTCTACTGGCACCATGTATCCCTGACTTGGGACTTTCTTCACCAGGTGAAGTCTATTTCCCTGCATGAAGATGTGTTAGGAACCCACCCTGCCTGCCTCTCCTGCTGCCCTTCCCCAGGAGCCAGCTCCAGTTTACTACCAGGAAAGGGAAGCTTCTGGTTCCACTTTTCTCCATGACTGAGCGCCTGCTTCTCTGCCTAGAGCCCCACTAACTGATATTAGTCCTCATCATTGTGCACTTGCTAAAATTCTAGCCCTTGGATGTGTTCATTGAGATTCTAATGTGGTCCTATCATTTTTATGTAAGGAAATATTAATGTATAATGGCTATAACTGGAGAGCAGGGGTAGATTCAAGGGTAAATTCACAGTGTTAATTACTTTGACATAAAATCCAAAAGCTGTGCTTAATTTAAAAAAAAAGTTATTTGAACAGGAATGAATGTTTTAGCTATTTTTCCTGTCCCTCTCTTTTCACCTAAAAGCAGAACACAGAACATTCTCCACTCCCTGTGTAAAGTCTTGATTTCTGATGGTGTTGGCAAGATAATTTGGATGTTTTTCAGATTTTTATGGTAATACATTCAGCTCTAATGGGTGGAGTCTGGCCCATTCCTGTGTTAAGAGCACTAAAAATTGGAGGAAGGGAGGGAGGGGACAAGAAATGCATTCCATTGCCTTATCTTTAGCATTTATTAGAACCATATAAATGCGTTCAAAATCCCTCAAGCAGGAAGAGAGTAGTAAAACCCATGTGTTTATGGAAATTCTGTGGCTATTTTCTTTGTAATGTGTTCTGGGAAAAACTGAGATAGACACAAGGAAAGTAGCTAGGGGCCACAGAGAAGACAGCAGAGTCCACTGCAGCCCCTACCAGGTCACCATGCCAGTCCCATCGCATGCTTCTCCTGAGTCTCTGTGGATACAGAGTGAGGCTTGTGAGCCAGGATGGTCTCGTCCAGGTCTGAGGACCCTCATCCCTGCATCTGGGGAAAAGTTTTCAAGCCTTAGAAGTTGAGGAGATTGTCTTCCTACTTGCTGGCTCTTCATTTTCCATAAGAAAACAGACAAAGTATCAGGTCTGTCTGTCCAATATGCAAGAGCGTGGTGCAGCCACGAGCACAGACCCAGGTATGAGAAGAGGCGGGTTAGCGTCACAGCCCTGCAACGACACATGACAGGCAGCCTCCCTCCATCACAGGCTCTTTGGTAACAACAAATTAGGGTTAAGCCTCTGACTTCTGTGAACACTGTAAACTCTGACTTGTGTGAAGACTAGAGGAAAGAATGCATAGTAAGCACTTAGCACAAGGTAAGTCCTCAATATTACATTACTCTTATTTGCATTATTTTAACATCTGGGATCATAAAGGCAATGTGCCTCCATTAGCAGGCAAATTAGAAAGCCAACATTTTAGCTCCTGGGCCAAGTTCCAAGAACTAAACTACCTGTCCCCCAGACCCCAGTCCAATTCCAACCGGGATACTTTCAAATTAATCCCATAATTCTAATTGCCTGTCTGTGTCTGCTAAGCTTCATTTGGTCTTGATTTCATCTCTTAGACTATCTAAAATGCCACTGTTTTCACTAAAGTCAATTAAAGAATGTGTCTCTCCAAGGACTCAAATGCCTGGCTGGGAGACAGGTAGGGCTCTGAGGCCCTGGGTGAACCAGAGCTTCATCCACCACCCCCACCACAGCATACCCACCGGAGAAAAGACACCGTGAAAATGAAGCGCTGGTGACCACTGGCGTCTGTCAGACCTACCCTGCCAGGGCTGCCTGCCCTACTCCCTTCACCCTTGAGGACTTCCGTGGAAAACAGGAAATCATTTTTCTCTTCACAAATTACAAATAGCCGTGTGCCACTGCTTTTTAATGTGAACCATGTTTGTTGAGGAGAATAACAAAATTATCTCTTCTATGACCCCTGCTGCAGTGGAAGCATGAGTGGGAATATGTGTGCATATTTTCAAACAAATTACACTGTTCATTTTGTGCTTGAGGAATATACATATGATTAATCTTATTTTAGTTCTGCATTTTTCCCATGAACTAATTATTGCTTCTTTGCATTGATTGTCTTTTCCCCTTCTTGAATCAATAACCAAACACAACATTTCAGATGAATTTTTCCACAGATTTCTTGAATTTTCTAATGGTTTTCTAACTTTCTAACTGCTATAACGGGCCCCAGGGTTCTAAGGATCAGGAAATTGGAGAGAGAAAGGGGGTGGGGAATGATCAGAGGGATGCGTTATGTTACCTTTTTTCAATCTAATCAGCCCAAGTTTAACATATTGGACTTGTGCATAAGATTTCACTTGAAAGAGAGTTATATTATTCCAAAATAACTATTTCAATGCATTTCATATATGTACATACCTCATCAGTTACAATGTATGAGTGTGATTAAATGATGCAACTATTTTAGTCAACTAAAACACACCTGATATAAGTGGTTCCCCTTTGAAGTTGTCATTTAAAGACACGAAAGACATATCCCCACGATGTTTCTATTTCTCAAAACATTTTTGGCATTTTTAAATAATTCCAGGTTTCATTCTCTATTCTTTTGATCTTTTTTATTAGAAGCAAATCTCATAGAAAAAATGGGATTAAAAAGGATACCCACTTCTATTGTCCTGATGAACAAATTAAATGCATGTAAATTTTAATTTGCAAAATGTGCAACACTAAGCAAATGTAATGTGTTAAGTAATTCTCTGCGAGGGGTTTAAATTCCTTACCAGCCTCCTGCCATTGTGTGATGAAGGACCTTAATTTCCTTATAGGATCCACACACTCCAATCCCCATACCAGGAAGTGGAATTGCAACATTGGTGGGTTTAAATGTTTGAAATGGTCCAAAATTGGTCTGAATTAGAACTATCAAACAAGGTGGACAACCAAACTAAATACTAAAGTAAGTGGTCCGATGATAGGAGTGACTGTAGTACAATGATGCTGACATCTTGGTAGTTGACTCTAAAGATAATTCCAGGGGGCAGTCTTTAAGATTAGATTAATGTTACTGCAAGTTGGGATATGGGGACTGGAGTATATGTGTCCTGCGAGGAAATGAATGTCCTCTGTCACCATCCCCAGAACCTGGCAGAGTGGCTAACAGGAAGCTGGTAAAGAATGGATGCTGACAGAAAATAAAAATATTTCTCAGGGTTAAGTAGATACATATTTAAACACATCAATTCCTAAAAGATTGATTTTATGAGTAAGCTAACTTGATTTGAAACCTTTAATTTCTTTCAGAACTTTGTTCTTTGCTGTGGAGTTTCAGATGACCCAATGTTGCTAGTGACTCACCCATAGTACTCGCTCACCCTCCATGGTAGCCCAGTGCCCGGTCTGGCTCCGTGGACAAGCAGCCTGGGCTTTCACACGGGGCTCCCCACTTCGTTTAATGATCTACCACTCTCTTGACATTCTTAATACTTTTTGAACAAGGTACCCTGCATTTTAATATTATTGCATTGGATCCACAATCATATGACCTGTCCTGCCCATGCCTTTAAGGCTAGGATCCAAGGATTTAGTCATGTCTCCTTGGAGGGCTGTGTTCCAAAACCCTGACTTTTCAATGCTCTATGTTGCAGATCAAAGACAAAACTGATACTAAAAGAAGATCATCCAGAATGCTCTGTCTTTGGCTTTGATTTCTTTTTGGTGCTTCATTCATGGCAACTGCTTACCATTCCATGCAGAGCCTGCTCTTCCAGGGCAGCTCTGAGTGGGGAGGCAGCCTGAGTTAGTGCTGACCAAGGTAGTCAGAGTCAATCAAATCAAAAGAGCTGGTTGGAAAGTAAAATGTCTTCTCATTGGGCATAGTCACTGACTATTTGGTATAGTGCCAAGGGAGTTTATTGTTTTAATTTGCTTGTTTATTTATTCATTTTCCTACGGAGCCAGTGAATTTTTTTTCAGTGACGTGCCTGACACAAACGGTTGTTGTGATGTTGTGTGGGGGCAGCCACTGGCGTTTGCTGTATGAAATTGGTTTCTTTTCCAGTGGGACCTCTCCAAGTTGTGCGCTCAAGTGATGTGATTAAGTGTGGAGCCAGCTCACAGAAGCTAATTTACTAGCTTAAGCACACGCTTCCATACAAGGTTGGTTCTCGGCAATCCTAGGTGATAAATAAGGCCAGCTGACACCTTCCCCCTTTACTCTGGGCTCTCTGACAGTCCTCTTCACGCCCAAAGTACCTACCTGCTCAGGGCCATCACGGTATCCCACTTTGACCTGGAACATTATGCGACATTTTCAGTATTGTTCTCCATAACAGTTTACCTGTGCTGCCCTTATATCTGTGGAGGTCATGCTCTCTGCCACCTGACTGTAACTGATCTTCCGTTGATAACTGTACCCCAACATCTGTCTTGTGTTGGCTTGCTATCATGTCTCTATGCAGGTTGACATACGCCTTGGCTCAGTTAAATGCATACGCAGGCTGTAACTGATGTTAGTGTCCTACCCTATCTTTCAGCTACAAACTGGGTTCTCGTCTGTGCTGACAGCAGCCTACTGCCAATGCCTGCAAGTTGGGCAGGTGAGAGCTGGAGGACAAATGCCTCAGCCTTTGTCAGCAAGTCAGGACTCCAATATTATGCCTCACACCCTCTCTCTGACATCCCCAACAAGATGCAGCCCAAATTGCCTGCAGGGCTAAACTGCTGTGAATATGCCTTATGAACCTTATACCTGTTCCTTGTCTCACTTCCCATTCTCTTGTTGGTATTTCCTAGACTACCTGCCAAATAAGTTAATTGTGTTCAAATTTTTTCTCCAGGTCTGTTTGTCAGGAAACCAGCCCAAGACCATTGGTCCCAAGAGAGGCTTCAGTAGCAGAATTTCAGGACTGGATTCTGGAGCTGCAGCATTTGTTGACTGATGGCGATCTCTTCTAGGGTTACTAAGAATCACATTTACTAAATCTTTTACCTGCCGTGGATGGAGATGGACTACAGGTAGAAGGTTAGATGTGGTGACTTTTGCAATAACTCTACTGGCTGAAGATATAGGAGTAATTATTATTTTAAGGATTGGTCACAACTTTTAGAGAAATCTGGAAGAAAAAAAATAGCAGACTAAGATGAGGCAATTATCATCTCAGGGCAAAAGATCAATACCACAGGAAATACTTAGAGTTTCAGATCCCCAAACCAGAGGGAGATGCTGAGAGCCAGTCCCAAATTTAGATGGAAAGACAGTAGAGGTAAGAAGACCTGGCAAGTTACACTGGTCAAAGTCAAGACCCTGTTAAGAAAACCCTGGGAGCCAGAGACCTGTGCGTCTTTTATGTAGATGAACTTGATCCGAAGCGTGGAGACTGCAGGGGGTGGTGTCCTCCTTGTTTCTAGGGAAGATCATTCTCCTATTGCCTGCAGAAAATGCAAGGTTTTCATCTGAGACAGGTTTTTTACAAGATCATATGAATTTATCCTAAAAATTCTTTCACCTTCCCTTAGGACTTAGGGCTTAGTAACTAAGGTCAGGACACAGCCTGATCTGAGCAGGAAAGCACCAGGCCTGTTACTGGGAGGAAGTGGCATTTTACCAGCATGCAGGCCTGCCTATCAGATACTAGAGGAACAGGGTATGATGTGCCTGGGAATGGATCTTGGAGGGAGGTTGTGAGGACCAAGGAGGAGGGAATATAAAGCTGGGCATGGGGGAGTTTGTTGATATGCCGCCACACTTCCATGATTCAGGAGTTAGCAATCTGGCAAGGAAACCAGAAGCTGACCCTATACTCTGCTGGAATGACTTCTTGAACAATGTTCATGACACTTAGTCAGTGAGGTGGAGATGCTGGAACTGCCTTTGTAGATTTTTGAGGAAGGGTCAACATTCTCAAAGTGGTGACATTAGAATAGATTAATTATATAAGACCAAGAGGGCTGAGAGCACGTGTCCTTCACAAACATGTTGAAGAACATATTAGTGAGGGAGCATCAGAACCACTGAGAGACTGGTGACTGTCCCCCAGGCCATGGTTGATGGGAGGAGATACTACTAGGAAACTCTGTTTCCTAGTATTAACACACACACACACATCAAAAGTCCATGCTTAGATGCATAGCAGCACTTTAACATCAGAGGCAAGTACTTACTGTAAGAGTGGCAAGAACAGAATGGTGATTGAGAACACTGGCCCACATAGATCTGTGGTCATGGCAAATAAACCACGGAGTTTTTAAGGTAGACCGGAAACCAATAGAGTGTTGCTTGAGATCAGGAGAGATCATGAGATCAGAAGACATTGAGCCAAAGGTTGAGGTCAGTCACAACCGGGAAATGGCAACCCCTTGTCCAATGTTCAGGACTAAACTTGTTCTCAGGCCAGAGGTTAATAAAAAGGAGGTTGGGTTTCCTGAAGAGAAGACCCCAAAACACTAGCAAGCCTACGGAGTAGATATTTCTCTAATGCTTCCTCAAAGGAGACTTTTGCAATTTCCAGAATATATTCACTGGGAGAAGGGGAACATTCAGATTTTTCTGATGCCTTTCAGATATACTGATCACAAATGTGTTGGCTATCAATTGTTGTGTAACAAATCAGCCCGAAACATAGTAACTTAAAAATGACAAAACCACTTATTGCCTCTCAGTATTTATGAAGATCAGGAATTTAAGAGAAACGTGAAAGACAGGCCCAAAGGGTCAAGGAGCTGATGTCTGGGAGCAGCCCTGTTCCAAGGCTGACAGAAAGCTGAGTCAGCTCACTGGTTCGTTATCACAACATGAGCTTGTTTCTTTCCCTTCACAATTCCACTTCCCTACTGGTGCTTCCTGAGATCTTTTTTCTTCTATTTTATTTTCAAAATTAATTTTATTGAAGGAAGCTTGCATCGTAACTTTGTATACGTTTAAGCCATGCATCATTGTAAGTTAATATCTGTATATATGACACTAAGTCTACTATCAACAGTTCAGTTCCTCCTTCACCATCTAATATGAGGTAATTTTTTCTGTCACTCACACTGAAAATCGGGTTTCCAAGTCTGTTCGTGGGAGACCCTTTCCAAAAATTCTCACAGAATTACAGCAGTACTACAGTCCAACCTGCCTGAGCCTGAGACTGTGTGTTTCTGGGGCGAAGACGGACATACTGAACAAGTTCTAGGAAAAGACCACGGGCCTCAACTGCCTTTTAAGGAAAGTAGCCCAGATCAGCGCTTTTCTGGATACATTTCTGTGGCTTGTGTAACTCATATTAAAGAACACTCTTGCTGCCACCCTCACCATGGATGGCAGACCCGGGACTGGTGTCTGTGTCAAAGACAATGATGACACAAGCTAGATATCTCAGAAGTGGAAGATGCAAAACTGACAAGTTCAAGTGTTCCAGATTGTCCGATGACGAGCACCCAACAGACACACTGACTCCGCAGCACACCCCAGGCAGAAAGCCCTGCTATGCAGAGTGATTGTGTGTGGGAAAGAGAACTCCCCAGCCTCTGCAGCCATTGATTTGAGATTAGCTGGGAATATGTTGGTTTTGCAGTCTAAAGCCCCTCAAACTTCCCACCAAATGGCCACCGGCAACATCAGCATATTCCTAACCAGGGTCTATATAGTGTCCCAAGAATCCCAACACAGCCCTTGCACCGTGGGCTCATCAGAGGGCTCTCTGCCACTGCAGAAGGATAAAATGTTGTTTCTTCTTTCCATGATGAGAGAAGGGGTGACGAGTCCCCAGAGGGTAAATTCAGAAGGGTGCCCAGATGAGGAAAATGGAAGGTGGACATTCCAAGGTCACATGACCACCATGTGTTACCTTGTTAATTTACTGATTCTGACACAGTGGTTTCAACTCTGGCTGCCTGTTGTTCTCACTGAGAATATGAGTGGTCATCTGACCTTGGAATAAATATGTACATATGTGTCTATCTATACATACATACACACATAAACACACATTTTCTTTTTTTTTTGCTTGGGTCCCACCCTGAGAAATTCTAATTAAAAAGTAGTGGTTTGAAGTACGAGTTTGGGTATGTTTTAAATACTTATTGAGTGATTTTGAAAAACTTTTTATTTTGAAATAATTATAACTTCAGGGGAAGTTGTGGAAGGAAATGCACAGGGACATCCTGTATACTTTCTTTGTTTTCTTCTTGAATTTTTTTATTTCAGTATTTTTGATTTTGCACATTAAAATAGATGCATATGTATATGTTTCCCATACGTGCAGTTTCCCCATGCCTCTGATACATTCAACATAACATGACCACCAAACAACCAAGTGTTCTTCACCATTGTCCAGTGGGTTCCACCACCACTTGACCCCTTCACTCCATTACTATAGCTAGGTTCTATTGCAAGTATCCAAGGGGTGGTTTTGTTTAATATGCTCCTTTGTTTTGTATATTCATGTTCCATCTAGGAGTGAGGTCATCTGGCATCTATCTTTCTTCTTTTGACTTACTTCACTTAGCATAATCACCTCTAGATCTATCTATATCAATTCAAATGACAGGGATTCATCTCTTCTAAGGAATGTGTAGTATTCCACTGTGTATGTATGTGTGTATATATATGTATGTATATATATACACCACATATTCTTTATCCATTCGTCTGACATTGGGCACTTAGGTAGCTTCACGTTCCTAGCTATTGTGAATAGGGCTGCAATAAACATGGGGGTGCATAAATCTCTGGGAATTAGTGTTTTTGTATTTTTTGGGTAAAAACCCAGAAGTGGGATGGTGGAATCATATGGGATTTCATATTCAACTTTTTGAGGAATCTCCATGCTGTTTTCCATAGGGGTTGCACCAATGTGCACTCACACCAACAGTTTGAAAGTGTCCGGTTTTCTCCACATCTTCGCCAGCATTTGTTGTTTCCAGACTTTCAGATAATAGCCAGTCTCTCAGCTGTAAGGTGATATCTCATTGTCCTTTTGATTTGCATTTCCCTGATAGCCAGCAAGTAAGAACATCTGTTCATGTGCCTGTTGGCCAACTGTATATCCTCTTTAGAAAAATGCCTAATTCCTCTTCGAATTTTTTTATCGGATCACTTCTTTTTCTGTTTAAGTTCTTTGTGTATTTTAGACATTAAGCTCTTGTCAGAAATATGAAATACAAACATCTTCTCCCAGTTAGGTTGTCTTTTTGTTTTTCTTTCTTTGTGAGAAGCTTTTTAGTTTGATCTAGTCCCAGTTTTTTGTTTTTTTGGGTTTTTTTTTGTATCTGTTGATGCTGGAATTGAGTCCCCAAAGGCCTTTCTAAGGCTGATATTACGGAATGTCTTCCCTATTCTGTTATCCAAGAATTTTATGGTTTCTGGTCTTGTGTCCAAGACTCTAGACCACTTTGAGTTAATTTTTATAAATGGTACTAGAAAGTGATCTAGCTTCATTCTTTTGTACTTGACTGTCCAGTTATCCCAACACCATTTATTGAAAAGACTTTCCTTTCTCCATTGTATGCTTTTGGATCCTTTGTCATAAATTAACTGACTGTATATGATTGTAACTGACTGTATGTGAGTGTACCAGCTTTGGTGATTCAGTTCTATTCTGCTGGTCTGAGCCTCTGTTTTTCCAGTACCATACTGTTCTGATCATTATCACTGTAGTATAGCTCAATGTCTGGGATTTTAATCCCTCTAGTTTTGTTCCTTTTTCTTATAATTATTTTGACTATGTGCTGTCTTTTGTTGTTCCATACCAATTTTAAGATTTTTTTGGTTCTCTTTCCTTGAAATAAGCCCAGGAGCTTTTAATGGGGATTGCATTAAATGTGTATATTGCTATAGGTAAGATGACCATTTTATGATGTAGATTGTTCCCAATCATGAGCAGGGATGTCTTTCCATTTCTTTATATCCTCCTTTATTTCTTTTAAGAAGGTCTTGCAGTTTTCATTATACAGGTCTTTTACCTCCTTTGTTAAATATATTCTAATATGTTTGATTCTAAAAAGAATTAAAAAAAATACCTTCTATTTTAAAAGGTGTGGTTTTCTTGATTTTATTTTTTTCCAGTGTGTTGTTTACATCTAAGAATGTGATGGATTTTTATGCATTGATTTTGTAGCCTGCCACTTTACTGTATTCATTGATTAGTTCTAGTAGTGTTCTGACAGATTTTTTAGGGTGTTCAATGTATATAATCATATCATTTGCAAATATGATAGTTTTATTTCCTCCTTTCCAATTTGGATCTCGTTTTATTTAATTTTCTGGCCTAATTGTCCTGGTTAAGGCCTCCAGTACGATGTTAAATAGTAGTGGTGAGAGTGAACAGTCTTGCCTTGTTCCTGACCTTAGAGGAAATGCTTTCAATTTTTCACCATTGACTATAATGTTGGCTGTGGGTTTGTCTTATATGGCCTTTATTATGTTGAGGGATGTACCTTCTGTTCCCATTTTATGCAGGTTTTTATTTAAATCATGAATGAGTGCTCTATCTTGTCAGAAGATTTCTCTGCATCTATTGATATGATCAGGCGGTTTTTCTACTGGCTCCTGTTGATGTAATAGATTTATATTAATATATTAATTATTAATATTAATTAATAAACTTATGTATGTTGAACTATTCTTGCATTGCTGGGATAAATCCCACTTGGTCATGATAGATGATTTTTTGATATATTTTTGGATTCGTTTGCTATTATTTTGTTGAGAAATTTTGCATTTATATTCATTAGAGAGACTGGTCTATAATTTTATTTCTTGATGATGTCTCTATCAGCTTTTGCTATCAGTGTGATCTTAGCCTCATATAAAGTATTTGGGACTTTTCCCTGTTCTTCAATATTCTGGAAGATTTTGAGTTGAATAAGTATCAGTTATTCTCTGAAAGATTGGTAAAACTCTTTCGAAAAGCTGTCTTATCCTGGACTTTCATTTTTAGGGAGACTGTTTACATTGTCAATTTCATTGCTTGTAATTGTCCTCCTCAAGTTTTCTAGTTCTTCCAGGTTCAGTCTTGGAAGACTCTGTTTTTCTAGAAATTTGTCCATGTCCTCAGGGTTGTCTAGTTTGTTGGCATAGTATTGTTCATAGTAGTCTCAGAATGTTTTGTATTTCTGTGATATCTGTTGTAACTTAACCCCTTTTATTTCTAATTCTAGTTATGATTGTTTTCTCTCATTTTTCATTATGAGTCTGGTTAATGGTTTGTCAGTTTTTTATTTTGTCAAAGAAGAAACTTTTGGTTTTATGATCTTCTGTATTGTCTTTTTGTTTTCTAACTCATTTATTTCTGCTTAAATTTTGATTATTTTCTTTCTTCTGATGATTTTGGCTTTAACGTTCTTATTTCTATGGTTTCTAAAATGTGAAGTTAATGTGCTTATTTGTGGTTTTTATTGTTTCTTGAAGTAGGTCTGGATTGTGATGAACTTCCCTTTTAGTACTGCTTTGCTGCATCCCATGGATTCTGGTTATTCATGTATTCATCTTCATTTATCTCTAAGTATTTTGTAAGCTCCTCTTTGATTTCCTATTTTACTCAAGAGTCATTCAGAAGCATATTGTTTTGTCTTCTATTAATTTGGGGTCTTCCATCTTTGTTTTTGTGGTTGATTTCAGTTTTAAACCCTTGTGATCAGAGAAGATGCTTAGTATGATTTCAATCTTTGTAAATTTGTTGAGCCATGTTTTGTGTCCCAACATATGATATATCCTTGAGAATGTTTCATGTGCACTTGAGAAGAAATTGAACTACTTAGTCATTGAATGAAGTGTTTGATATACGTGTATTAGACCTAACTATTCCAATTTGCCATTTAAAGCTGCTGCTTCCCTGTTAATTTTCTGCCCGGTTGATTTGTCAATTGTTGTAAGCGTAACTGCTATTATTGTGTTAATGTCAATGTCGCTTGTGAATTCTAGTAATACTTGCTTAATATATTTTGATGCTCCTTCATTTGGTGCACGTATGTTAATAAGTATTATGTCTTCTTGCTGGATTGACCTCTTAATAATTATATAATGTCCATCTCTGTCTTTTGTAATGACTTTTTTAAAAGTCTTTTTTATCCTATATAAGTATGGTCATTCCTGCTTATTTGTGGTTGCCATTTGGCTGTAGGATGTCTTCCAACCATTCACTTTAGTTCTCATTTATCTTTTAAAAGAAGGTGAGTTCCTGAATGCAGTGGAAGGTTGGGTTATGTTTTTTAATCCATTCCACCATGCTGTGTCATTTGACTGGTGAGTTCAGTCTATTGACATTTAAGGTGATTATTGATATTTAGTTGTTTATTATCATTTTGTAATTTGTTTTCTGTGTGTGTTCCAGAGAGTGCTTTTGTTATTGTCTTTCTCTTCCTATGTAGTTAGGGTATAGTTATCTTTTGATTATTTTCCCTTTTGTTTTCTTCTTTGCTTTTTCCCTGGAGATGTATTTTGATGTTACCCTGAAGTTAGCATGAAGCATTGTTTGTTTATTTCTTATTTTTATTTGAAAACAGATTAGTCTTGCATTCATTCTAAACATCCACATTTTTGTTTGCTTCTCTTCTTGCTCGCTTTTTATATTTTTGTTTTACTTGTTTTGCACTTTATAAAGTATCCTTTAGTACTCTTGTAGAGCTGTTTTTGTGGTGATGAATCCCTTTAACTTTTGCTTATCTAATAAAATAATCTTGCAGGGTATAGTATCCTAGATTGAAAATCCTTTCTTTGAGCATTTTGACTATTATCATGCCATTCTCCTCTGGCCTGTAGAGTTCCTCTTGAGGAATCCTGTGACAATCTTATGGGGTCTCCTTTGTATGTGACTTATTTTTCTGTAGCTACTTTTAAGAATCTTTCTTTATCTTGTATTTTTGACATTTTGATAACAATGTATCTAGGTGTATGTCTGAGTTTTTTTCTTTGAAACTTTTGAGCGTCCTATGTCTGGAGCCTTGCTTCATTCCTCAGGCTAGGAAAATTCTCAGCTATTATTTCTTCAAATACAGCTTCTGTCCCCTTTACTCTCTCTGCCTTCTGCGACCCCTATGATACAAATATTGCTCCTTTTGGTGTTATTCCAAAGGTCTTGAATTCTATCTCATTTCTTTGCATTCTTTGGTCTCTTTGCTTATTTGAGTGCTTTCCTCTCTCCTATCTTCTAGCTACTTTCTGGTTATGGCAGCTCCCAGTATAATTTTCTTGCCAGGACTCCTGTTCAAACCACTGGGGCACCGATCCTCCTTCTGCCTTGTGCCTCTTCTCCTGGCTTTGTGTCTTGGTCCCACTCAGCTGGGATCAGCAGAGATGCTGCTTTCGCAATTCCTAGGAGGCCTGTTTCTTTCCATGGTTCCACTCCTTCTGCCCGAAAACTGAATGTGCAGTGTAGCTCTGAACCCTAACATTTTTGCTTACCCTTTTTGGTCACAACTCCTGCTACTGCTCTCTAGTCTGTGTCTGCTTTTCTTCGGTTGTTTGTTTCTGTAGAATAGGTGAATTCCTAGTCGCCTCGTGGGGAGGATGTGAGTCTAGCTTCTACCGGGTCATCATCATGACTCCAATCTCTTTATTTTCTTAATGTAAGCATTTGTTTCTATAAACTTCCCCTTTAGAACTGCTTTTACTGTATTCCATAACTTTCGTAAGTTTTGCTCCATTTTTCTTTGTTTCAAAGTAATTTTTATTTTTCCTTTTCGATTTTTTCTTTGACCCAATGCATGTTCAGTATGTGCTATGTATTTCCAAATATTTGTGACTTTTCCAATTCTCCCCTTGTTAATGATTTGTAGTTTCATGCCATTATGGTTTGAAAAGATACTTGATACAATTTCAACCTTCTTATATTTGCTAAAACTTGATTTGTTGCCTACCATTTGACCTATCGTAGAATGTATTCTATATGTACTTGAAATGAATGTACGTTCTGCCATTTACTGTTTGATGGAATGTTCAGTTTTTTTCTGCTAAGTCTGTTTAGTCTAGTGTGTAGTTCAAATCCAAAATTGTTTTATTGAATTCATGTTTGATGATCTATCCATTGCTGAGATAGTATATTGAAGTCCCCTTCTATTATTATATTGTTATCTATTACTACTTTCAGTTCTTTTAATATACTTTATATATTCAGGTACTTCGATATTGAGTATATAATGCATATAAAACTGTAAAGTTTTATATATTTTTGAGTTGATGGTCTTCATTATATAATGTTGTTTTCTCTTTTAACAGTTTTTGATCTAAAGTTTATTTTGTCTTGATATAAATATAACTACCCCTCTCTGTTTAGTTATCATTTGCATGTTATATCATTTCCATCTCTTTGTTTTTGGCCTGCATCTTTAAAGTAAAAGTAAAGGTGTCTTGTAAGCAGCATATAATTGATTTATTTTTGTCCATTTAGCTACTCTGTGTCTTCTGACTGGAGAGTGTAATCCATTACATTAATAGTAATTATCGATAAGTCAGACTTACTATCACCATTTTGTTATTTTTTCATTTGCAGTTTTTTCCTCTCTTGTCTTCCTTTGTGATTTTTTTTTTTTTTTTGTAGTAGTATGCTTTGGTTTCTTTACCTAGGCAATATGGCAGTACTTATTTGGATCATCATTGCATACTTGATCTATCATCGACTAAAATATTTTAAGTAATGTATACTCTATTTTAATTTGACTGTGTTCTTACCCTTACAGTTAGTTTTATACTTTTATATATTTTCAGGTTTTTAGTTGACATCCCTTCATTTCTACTTGAATAACTCATTTTAACTTTTCTTATAAGGTAATGAACTTCCTCAGCTTTATTTTTGTCTGGGACAGTGTTTTTCTTTGCTGGATATAGTAATCTTGATTGGCAGTTTTTTTTCTCTTCAACTCTGAAACAGCATTCCACTTTTTCTTGGACTGTAAGATTTCTGATGAAAAATTTGCTGATAGTCTTATGGGGGGTTCCTTATTTATGTAACAAGTGTTTTTCCTTTTGCTTCTCTCATAATTGTCTCTTTGAATTATGAGAATTTGATGATGCTGTGTTTTGATGATTGTCTTTGTTTAATCTATTTGGGATTCTTTGGGCTTCATGGATCTGGATGTTCTGCAGATTTAGAAATTTTCTTGTCATTATTTCTTTAAATAAGCTTTCTGTAGTTTTATTTTCTTTGCAACTTCTGGAACTTTCATTAAGTTGAGGTAACATTTGGTTTACAACATTGTATATGTTTCAGGTGTATAGCTTCATACCTTGACACCTATGTATACTATACCATGCCCACTACTAAACGGCTAGTTTCCATCTACCACTATCCAAATGACCCTGTCGAACTTTTTCACCCACTTACTTGCCCTTCCTTCTGATAACCACCAATTCACTCTGTTGTTTGATTCTAACAATTTGTTTTTATTTTGTTTTATTTCTTTTTTTTCCATCTATGAATGATCATATGATATCTGTCTTTCTAAGATTGACTTATTTAACTTTCCATAATCCTCTCAGCCTCTATTCATTCTGTCACAAATGACAAGATTTCATATTCTTGTCATTATAGCCAAGTAACATTTTACTGTGTATCTATGCTACATTTTCTTTATTCATTTATCTTTCAATGGGCACTTATATTGTTCCCATATCTTGATTATTGTAAATAGTACTGTAAGGAACATGGAGCTGTAGCTGTATATGCTATTTTTTATATATTTAAAGTAAAGGTGCTGGCAGGAATAAAGGCTTGCAGAGGCAGGAAGCCAGGAAGAGAGCACTTTATTTATCTCATTTAGGTATTTATCTTGGTTGTTCTTCCCTGACCCTGGGTTGTGAAACTGGGATATTGTTCTGTATATGGACTATGCCCAGGGTGTACTAGGATGCTTGGGCACAAGGGTGTGCCTGTATATGTCTTTTACATTTAGTGCTTTCATATTGTTTGGGTAAATATTCAATTAGGGATGTTCATAATGCATATATGCTTTGTTTGAGTGCATCTTATCATTTTTGTAGGTTTTCTTCACTCTTTTTCATCCTTTTTTTCTTTTTGTTCCTCTTACTGGATAATTTCAAGTGACCTCTCTTTGAGTTTGTTTATTTTTCTCCTATTTGAAGAAAAAAAACTCTGATAAAAGGAAATTGATCAACTCTCTTGCTAAAGCTTGCTAACAAAATGTTCAGGTAAATCATTGTATTCTTCAGCTCCCAAAATTCTGTTTAGTTCTCTTTTATAGTTTTTTTCTCTTTGTTGAACTTCTCATTTTATTCCTGTATTATTTTCCTCATTTTATTTAGTTGTCTATCTGTGTTCTTTTGTTGTGAGTCCACTAAGTTTCTTTAAGATGGTTATGCTGAATTCTCTGTCAAGCGTTTTGTAGATTCCTTTTACTTTGGGATCACCTACCAGTTTATTTTATTTCTTTGGTGGTGTCATGTTTTTCTGGTTATTCATGATCTTCGTTGCCTTGTATTTATGTCTATCCATTAAGAAAATTGTTGCTTTGTCTAGTCTTTGTAGATTTGTTTTGCATAAAAAACTCTTAACCAGTAAACCCGTTCAGAGATTTTGGTCAGACTGAATGGCAGGGTCCATGGGAGATTGCTGTTAGACTCTTAAGTGGTGTTGACCTGGTGCCAGGTCAATGAGTGGGCAGGTTTAGCTCCTGTATCCACTGGGTCAACTTGGTGCTTGGGCCAATGAAGCAGGCCTGCAGAGTGGATCTGCAGAAATAGTCCTGAAACATGTGTCTGCAGAAGTCTGCCTGGTGCTCAGGTCAACTTTGAGCTTTGTCCTTAGGAGACAGTCTGATTCAAGGATGAGTCTGACCACCTCTCTATGGGGATGCACCTGGTCCTGAGTTTGCAGGGGCTGACTTGGCACTATAGTCCATTGCAGGCAGACATTGTGTCCAGGTCCATAGGAGCTGCATGGCTGAGGTTGGGCTGGAACTTGAGTCTCGGGAGGCAGACCAGGAGCCTAGGGTTGCACAGGCTCTCCTGGTACCATGGTTCATTGGGACAAGTCTGATGCAGGGGTACCTAGAAAAGAGAGGTGCTCACTTCAATCTCGTTTCCTCCATGCACTGGGCATTTTTCTCTGTGTTGCACTACACAGGGTTGAGGGAGGACTAGTATTGTGCTTAGTCTGTCCAGGCTATGTAACAAAATAATATGGACTGGCTGGATTATAAGCCCAGAAATTTATTTCTCACAGTTCTGGGGACTGAAAGTCAAAGATCAATGTGCCAGCACAGTCAGATTTTGGTGAAGGTCCTCTTCATATTTCAGATTGTTGACTACTCATTGTCCTTACAGGTGAAAGGGACAAGAGAGCTTTCTAGACCTTCTTGTATAGGAAATTAATATCATTCAGGAGGGTTCTGCTTTCCAAAGCCCCCATATCCTAACACCATGTTAGTGGACATTAGATTTTAGCATGAATTTTTGGAGGATACAACAAACATTTAAACCAGACATGTGAGTATTGTAAAACTGTCCTTTTTACTATCTTCAAGCAACTTTTCTTATTTATGTGTCCTCAGATGCTTTAAATTCTTACCTGGGATCCTTAGCTCTCATGAAGTATTTTCATGTGTGGATAGTTGTTTAAATTGATGTTTCTGTGAGGGAAAAGTACTGGAGGTTCCTATTCTGCCATCTTTCTGATGTCACTTCCATTAGCCGTATTTTCTTATTTTCTGCTTTCCTGATACTCTAGAATTTGAAGGTCCTACAGATCCTAGGGGAGACTTCCCTTTCCTGTATTAGCCAATGCTTAGAGCTAGCCAGGAACACATCTTTCATATGGAAACAAAATAATTCCAAGTCTACAGCCTCAACTACTACTTTATTAACTCGCACACCAAGCCAATATTTCCTCTGCCTTAAATATTTCTAAGACCAGGTACCAGATTACTAAAAACTATCTCATTGTCCAAAACCTACAGAAATTATTCAGTATTGGCAATCCTAAGCTTTTTATCCTGCCTTGTTTTGTCTTTCCTGCAGAAGCCCAAATAAAAACTTTGGCTCAGTCTTTCCTCTTGCTCTTGACTTCTGCTTTCTAATCACCTTCAAGCTCTCCAGTGTCCCTGTTTGAAGTGGAAAATATAATAAATTCTTCTGTTAATAACATTGGCCTTTGTCATCACTCTGTCACCTCCATAAATTAAAGTAGAAATATCTAATGAATACTTGACTGAATTAATGGATGAGTTAAAATAATATCTAGAGAAGACTCACAGATGACTTATGTACACATAAATAAAATGTTCTATATCACTTACCATGACATATCACCTCACACCCGTGAGAATGAACTGTATCACAAAGACTAGAAACAATAACCGTTAGAGAAACTGTGGAGAAAAAGAAACCTTCCCACACTGTTGGTGGGAATGTAAATTAGTGTAACCTCCTTAGAAAATAATATAGGTACTTCTCAAAAAATGGATTTACCACTTCTTCTCAGAATATTACTCCTAGGCATATATCCAGAGAACACAGGAACACTAATCAAAAAATATCTACACCCTACTTCTGCCTAGAGAACATAAAAACACCTATTTGCACCCCTATCTTCATAGCAGCGCAATTCATAATGGCCAAGAAATAGAAACAATAAATGCCCATTGAAAAATGACTGGATAAAGAAGCTGTGGTATATATACTCAATGGAATTCTTAGTTCTTAAAAAAGATGAAATCATATCTTTTGAAACAATGTGGATGAAATCTGAGGTGGTCATGCTAAATGAAATAAACCAGAAAGAAAAAGGAAAGTATAGGGTGGTTTCACTCATACATGAAATATGATGAAATAAAACAAACTGACAAACCACAAAATTCATAGGATACAAGACTGTGGTTATAGAGGAAAGGGGGAAGGGAGGGGAGCAACAAATAAAGGGGTGAATGCGGTGATGGTGATTGACACCGAAATTCTAGGGGAGTTGTGGCATGATGTGCATATAAATGTGGTAAAAATTTCATAATCTGAAAACCATAATGTAATATAAACAAAAGAAACAATAAAAGTGCCAACAAATAAATACAAATTTAGGTCAAAAATTAAAATATTGTGCTGTGATTTTAAGCGACTTGTCCAATGTTAAACAACTAGGCAAATATCAAAACTTAACATGGGACATGCCCTTGTGGTTCAGGCTGCAGACACTGGCATGTAGACTATGTGAAAACAAAGGATCTAGGTTTATGCTGAGGGCAAGGTGAAAAAAACAAGCAACCAAACAAATAAATAAATATACTTCTTCCTTTTCATCCTTCCTTGATAAAAAGTTTCTTTTCCTCCCTTCTTCCTTCCTTCCTTCCTTCCTCACTCCCTCTTCCCCTCTCTCCCCCCATTCCTCCCTTGCTTCCTCCCCTCATCCCTTTTTTCTTTCCTTTCTTTTGTTCTTCCTTCCTCCTTCCCTCCCTCCCTCCCTTCCTTCCTCTTAAACACACACACACACACACACACCCTGAAACCCCAGGTCTTTCTGTTTATTTATTTCTGCCTTCTTTTGGGCCTCAAAGTACTTTTCATATTGGGGTATACAATGTTTGCATATAATCTAAATAATACCAACAGTTAACACATTGCAATGCTGTTCTATCATAAATTTGAACTCTCAAAGCCATTTTTTTTAGGCTATTACAAATAAAACGCAATTTAATTTATAATTATATTTGCTTTTTCTGAATTTAAAAGGTCCCTTTATGTTTCTATTTAACAACTCTTTTGGGAAGAGTTGAGCAGAAATCTTTTTCTTGTAGAAGCTGCCCTGCAGCAAGCAGGTTTCCAGAACTCTTATTGAGCCATCTTCTCAAAGGCAATGATTGCATTTTCTAAGTGTTTTATGGCATTGGTAAGGGACTTCAGCTGGATGGGCTTGGAAACAGGGTCTCTTGAATCTTTTCATGTTACTTTTGCTCTTCACCAATTCTTAAGGGCAGTCAAGAAGAGGCAGCTGCAGAAGAGAGGATTTATAGTCTGAAGACATGCCTCTTCTCTGGTGGTCTTGCTTCCTCTCACTTCTGCCTGAGTGGAGGAAGCCTAGACCAAGGAGTGACTAAGCAGAGGTCTTTGGAAACTGATCTTCTAGGTCATAATCTAACAGTGCTGGCAGATGAGAGCCGTGAAATGCAGGGTAGAAATCAGGGACTGTCTCTGTACGTGATGATTCAGAGAACCAGGCTTTAGTTCAGCCAGACTTGGGTTTAAATTCTACCTGTATAATATTGAATTTGCCGATTAACCCTTAGTATGCTCATCTGAAAAATAAAGCTAAACATGCACTTTTCCAGTTTTACTTAGAATTAGATGACATAGTAATAGACCATTAAGTGCTCACCAAAAAGTAGCTGTTGTTGGGTTTCATGGGGCAGGTCTGTGGAGAGGCAGTTTGATGAAAAATGCCTTGTATGTATGGTGCTAATATAAGGGCTTATCTTCTTAGTGCCCTGGGTACAGGGTCACCTTAAATGACCAGTCTCAGAGATTTCAAAGAGAAAGGAAAAGTTGCAAATTTGGATAAATTCATAGAGTCACTCATTGATTGAGCTGGGAATTTGCCAGATAAGGCCCAATAGACACTGATCTCATTTCTGTCTTTCCCGCATGCATTCTGGCACTTAGGTTGGCTGGTCAACAGGTAGCACCACAATTCATGGGTTGTGCTCACTTCCAGGAATCTGATCGTCAGCAAGCCAACCAGACAAATCCTGAACAGATGTTACTGATCACCTACTGTGCACAATGCTCTAGGTTTGCAGAATCTATTCTTATTCCTTCTCATGAACCAAATGAGAAACTATATTTTCCTAGAAGCAAACACGCTTGAAACTCACCTTATTCTGTCAAGGATCGAGGTTTTCCAGAGCACTGTGGAAAAGAGTCATTGTTGACCTTCAAGCCAGTGTCTATTTTGGATTTTTCAATACAATCCACAGGCTATTTAAAAACTTAAGGGAGAAAAAGGTAGAACAATGTGATTTTCAAAGCTGTAAGTTTCTGAGAATAAAACAAGTAACAATTCAAGCGTGACTTTAAAAAGATAACCATTTTATTTAAAATTATGCATTATTTCCTTAAATGTTTATTTTTAAACTTTAAAAATATTATATGCACTTTTACCTTATATCACATATAAAAATCAGCTCAGAGTGGATCAAAGGGCTAAATATAAGACCTTAATCTATAAAACTTTGAGAAGAAAACAGGAGAAAAGCTTTTAGCAATAATTTCTTAGATTTGTTACCAAAAGCATAGGCAACCAAAGAAAAAATGGATAAACTAAACTTCCTCAGAATTAAAATTTTTGTGCTTAGAGTGAAAGATAACCCATGAAATAGAAATAAGTATTTACAAATTATGTATCAGGTAAGGGATTAAATCTAGAATATATGAAGAAGTCTTACAATGCAACAATAAAAAACAAATTGATCCAAAAAGGACAAAATATTTGAATAGTTGTATCTCCAAAGGAGACATATAAATGGTCAATTAGCACATGAAAAGATGATTAACATTACTAATCATTAGGGGAATTTAAAATAAAATCACAAATCTTCACACCCATTAAATTGACTATTGTAAAAAAAATTAAACCCAGACAATAACAAGTGTTGGTTAAGATATGGAGAAATTGGAGTTCTTATGCATAGCTTGTGGAAATGCAAAAAGCTGTAGAAACAGTTTGGAAGTTTTTCAAAAAGTTAAGCATAGAATCATTATGTAGCCTAACAATTTCACTCTATAAGAAGTAAAAGTAGAGACTGAGATACTTACACACTGATGTTAATATCAACTTTACCCAGAGTAAGCAGAAGGTAGAAACAACCTAAATGTCCAACAGCAGATAAATGGGCAAATAAACATGTGATAGAGACATAAAGTGGAATGTCATTCATTCTTAAAAAGAAATAAAATGTTGATACATGCTACCACATGAGTGATATTTGAAGACATTATGCTAAGTGAAAAGGCAATCACAAAAGAACAGACATTGTATGAGTCCACAGAGTAGTCAGATTCATAGAATGGAAAATTAGATGGTGGTTTCCAGGGGCTTGGGGAATGGGGAATTTTTTTTTTTTAATGGATACAGAATTTCTGTTTGAGAAGATGAAAAAATTCCAGAGATTCATAGTGATGATGTTTGAACTACAGTGTGAAGGTACTTAATGCCACTAAACTGTACTACACATTGTAAACACGACAAATTTTATGTTGCATATAGTTTACCACAATAAGAAAAATAATGAAATCCTGATACATAATACAACGTGGATGAAAGTTGAAAATACCTAAGTAAAACAATCCATGTTGCATAGGACAAATATCATATGATTCCACTTATTAGAGGCTTCTAGAATTAGCTTCTAGAATATGAGGCATCAATTCAAGACAAAAAAGAGGGTAGTGGTTACTGGCAGGTAGGGAAAGGAGTAATGGGGAGATGTTGTTAATAGGTTTCTCTGAGATGATGAGAAAGTTCTGGAAATGGATAGTGGAGATGGTTGCACAGAATTGTGAATATAACTTAAAAGTTACTGAACTGCCCATTTAAAAGTGGTTAAAAGTGATCAATTTTATGTTGTTTTGTGTATTTTGCCACAATAAAAAGTAATAAGTGCACAAGTTTAAAACTCACAGAATACAAAATAGTATAAAATGAGACGGGGAAGTTTCTCTCCCCTTCCCTTTCAAAATACTTGTAAAGTGTTTGTAGTGATTATCTTTGTAACTCTAAATCACCTGTGTATGCCTTTATGATCCCCACTATAGTATCTGGAAACTCCTCTCAAGTATGGATAAGGGATCTAATGTACTTCTACCAGTTCTCAACCCTCTGCATCTATCTCCTGATTTTTGATGTTTACATTATACTTTTATATTTTCTAGGTTAATATTGAGCATTAAATAACACACTTTAATCTTTAGATCCTAAAATTTATTTAATATGGATGATTATCTTTTTCTATATATATATTCAAAGCCACAGCTAGGAATAAAGGTAAGTAGGTAGGCAGAAAGAGCGGGGAGGAAGGAGCATTTCATTTTATTTCCATTTAGCTGTTCACACTGGTTGTTTCCCTCCAGACCCGGGAACTCTAACCCATGGGTATGTGTCCTGTGGCCTGTGTCCTTTGGAGGCAATTGAACTGCCACTCCACCAGAGCATGCCAATATGGAAAATTTCAAACACCCGAAGTAGATAGAAGAGTATAGTAAGTTCCTACGTATCTCACACTTAGCTTCTACTGTGAACCCATAGTCAAATTTCTTTTATCCATATTTCCACTCATGCCCCTTTATAGGGTATACACACACACACACACACACACACACACACACACACACACTATATGTAGTATATGCTATATAATATATAATATATACTATAACACAAATACATACTACATACATCTTTCTCCTTCTGGCTTATCTCCACATCCTTGTCAATACTTGTTTCCAGTCTTTCAAATAATAACCATTCTCACAGGTGTGAAGTGATAGCTCATTGTTTTGATTTGCATTTCTCTAATGACAGAGAGGTAAAACATCTTTTCATGTGCCTGTTGGCTATTTGTGTGTCTATGTTGAATAAGTGTCTATTAGATCATCTGTCCATTTTAATTGGATTATCAGTTTTTCTGTGGTTGAGTCCTTTATATTTTTTGGATACTAACCCCTTGTCTTATTTATGATGTGTAAATATTTTCTCCCATTCAGTAAGATATCTTTTTGTTTCAATGAGTTTCTTTTACTGTGCAGAAGCTTTTCAGTTTGATGTAATCACATTAGCTTGTTTTGCATTTTATTTTCCTTGCCATTGAAGTTGACTTCCCAAAGACATCTCAACTCAACATAAAGTAGAGCTTGCTTGTGTTTTATTCTATGTATTTTATGGTTTTAGGCCTTATCTAAATCTTTAATCCATTTTAATTAATTATCCAGTTTTAGCTTTTTTGTTTGTTATTGTACAGTTTTCCTAACACCATTTATTGAAAAGATTATACTTGATTCATTGTATACCCTTGTCTCCTTTGTCATAAATTGTCAATATATGTGTGGGTTTGTTTCCAGGCTTTCAATTATATTCCTTTGATCTGTATTTTGTTTTGTTTCATTTTACAACAACCTGCTGACTTCAGATCTATTGCTTTGTATTGTCATTTTAAATCAGAGAGCATAATACCTCTACTTTTGTTATTTTTCTTCAGGATTGTCTTTGCTATTCAAATCTCTTACAATTCCAAATCAATTTCATGATTGATTGTTTTATGTCTATGAAAAATGTCTTTGGGGTTTTGATGGGAATTGCATTAAATCTGTATATTGTTTTAGGTAGTATGGCCAGTCACCTTCCTTTTATCATCCACTTTATTGATAGTTTGGCTGGGTATAGATTTTTCAGGTTTGAATTATTTTTCTTCTAAAATTATAAATGAATTTTCTGTTGTAGTCTAGCATCTAGTGTTGTCAATTACAAATCTCATATTTATCTTTGCAACAATTCTTGGTAGTAGACTACCAACCATCCAAGCTTTCCTTATTTGTTCTTATCCAATCCTGATCAGCTCAAGTGTAAGGATCATTATTTTGGAGCATCTTTCCATAGCTCTGGGGAGGTACTCATGATTCATTTTAGCCAATTATAATGAATATATTCTTTTTTGCCAGTGATTGATTTAGAAATAGACTTTGAATGTTTTCTATTCTATTTGAGAATTTGATGATTCTAAATTCTTGCAGACATCCGGTGATCATGAGGAGAACAAAATGTCAGAAATAGCAGAGTAGAAAGACAGAAAGAATCCTAGTTATTGATGGTGTGATTGCATGGCTGATAACTGTCATAAAATGAAATACTTCACACTGTAACATTTTCCTTTGTAAGCAGATTTTGGATAGTC
Source organism: Solenodon paradoxus (assembly GCA_004363575.1). Taxonomy (NCBI): domain Eukaryota; kingdom Metazoa; phylum Chordata; class Mammalia; order Eulipotyphla; family Solenodontidae; genus Solenodon; species Solenodon paradoxus. Next base: position 17,247 of record RJWH01004826.1, on the reverse strand, counting down.
TTAGTTTGAGGATTATTTTGCCTCCCGAAGAGATTATTACTATTCCTAACACTTATTTTGAATTATTGGCACCCCAACATGGCTTTTTATTTATTTATTTTTTTACAGTTATTCAGGTCTAATGTCTAATCATGTCCAATTCGTGAATGGGTAAGGAACTACTTAAAAATGCATCTCCATACTAAATTTGATAGAATCACAGAACTGAAAAGGCTGTCAAGAGTTAATTTAGTCTATTGCCCTGACTTTCAGCAGGCTTGATGAGAAACCATCCCATAAGATTGCTTCATATGCTTTTCATAGACACAGCAATGTCATCACCTCCCTTGGCTATTGTGCATTCCAACATGTTGATGCCAAAGAAGGAAGCACAGCATCAGAATTTCATCCTGAAATAAATGTGGTGGCATTTGTCCTGATAGAACCAGTTTTCATATGTTGTAGAATCTGGTTTTTTGCTGCAAGAAAACCAACACGCACATTTATTAAATAGAAAGTTTCAGAGAAGTGAAAGTTTGAACTGCAGAAATGACTTTGTCTCATAAAGTTTTTCTAAAGTGTTCTTTTAAACAGAGATCACCAATCCTCCTCAACAAAAACAAAAAACATAATTTCAAAAATAACTCCCAAAGACCACATATCTAATGAAAATTTATTTTGAATGATGATTCTCTCAAATTTTCAAAACCTCACTATTAAGTAGTAGCTCTGGGAAGCCTCTACTTTGGGAGTGGCATTTGCTCTCTCTCCTCCAGGGACTTTCCTAGGTGGGGCTGTGCTCAGCTATCCTAATTCCTTCCACATGGAGGCCATGGCCATCTGCAGTTGTAAACCACAAGTCTTTGACACGCAAATCCCAGATGGTGCTTTGAGTTTAAGTTCCATATTGCATGCAGCTTTCTATCACATGTGCTTTAATTTTTTCTCTTATTGTTATTAATTGCATGCTCATGTGTGCATGGGGAAAATAGGTAAACAGGAAAAATACCTTTCATAATCTCACAACTGTTACTATTTTGAAATTTATCCTTCAGATGTTTTATAGACATATTTATTTATTGGTGTAACTTTATCTTTTCTTACAAAAATGGTATTGCAATATCGCTATTCTCAGGGTTTCTCACCATCCTGCACCCATGCGATGGGCTCCATGGTTCAGAGGTATGTACAAATTTCACCGGGCTCATTAGTTAGTGTGTAAGAACCGATAAACCTAACAATTAATTGTTTGTCAACATGAAGGGAAGAGCAAAGGGGCCATTGGACCCCCGAGCTATGTTTTGAGCACCTACTCTTTGTTAGTTGAGATTCTTCATGCATATCTCTATGCCTCACCCCAACCCTCAGTGAAGGTTGGGTACCCCCTCTTTGCTAATGAGGAAACTGAGACTTAAAAGGGTTGAGTCAGAATGTGAGCAGATTGATTTGGCTTCAAACCATTATTTTCTATGACAATACACTGCATCTATCTAGGCAGTTGCAATGACCCCCCAGACCAGTGGAATATGAGATGGAGATTGCAGGGAGTGGACGAGGCATGGGGGAAGTTGGAAAAGGGGGTGAGTCATAGTTACCAGTGATGAACGGTGAGAGGCTGCTTTCTGTGACATCAGGAGAGGTCAGTGGCTAGAATTAAGCCTCAGCTGGAGAGACAGGGTTTAGGACACATGAGTCAAGAGGTAGAAGGAGTTCCTGTGGGCAAGGTTGCTTGGGGAAAGCCATGAGGCTGAGAAAGTCTGTTTCCTGCCCATTACAAAGCCTTCCAGCTCATGAGGTCCCCCAGCAGGGGTCCCAGACCCTATGCCTGCATCTCCAGTGTGCCCCAAAGTAGAGGTCATCCTCCATCAGAAAAAGACTCACATTCAGTAGTCAGTTCTCAGAGTGTTTTCTCTGCTGAAGTTATCTGAAAAAGTGTGTTCATAATGTTAGGTCGATAGATACTATTGACTCAATCTGTTTCTCTCTGAAATATCTGTACTCTAACAGCATTGGTGGTATTGTTGGAAAAACAAAGATAAAGTCACCAACCACCTTCTCTGGAGTAGCTTATTATAGTAGGAGACATGACACAAAGTGTATGGTAAAGAGAGATGCAAAGGCTTATACTGTCTGTTTTTGTTTGTCTGTTTTTCTGTCTCTGGAGAGAAGTGTTTGGTGTAGCCCTCAAAGGAGATGTGTAAACGAGGCACTGAAAGATGAAAAGGAGGTGTATATGAGGTGGAGGGGTCTCAGGCTGAGCAGGATGAGCAGCACAGCCTGTGCCTGGAAACAGGCACAGGTCACTGCTCTGGTTAGAAAACATAGGCAGAGGTCAGCAGACTGAGCTGGACTGTGGAGGGCCTCAGATGACATAGTAAGACATTGGGGCTGTATCCTGTAGGCAGCTGGCCCCATCGGATTTACTGTTTTTTAATCAGGGGAGAGACACTTAATTCTGGTTTGTGTTCTGGAAAGATATTCTTGGTAACAGCGAGGAGGTTGGATGAGTCACTTGGAGAAAGGGAGCATATTCCGGAGAGTTCAATAATATGAGCATCAATAAGATCTTCTCCCAGGGTTCCAATGAAAGAAAGACTAGCTCTTGTCTCAGAGAAAGAAAGATTTGGGGTGATGTCTGCTTCCTAGAGAGATAAGAAGGGCAAGCACCCCATCACCTTGTGCTTTGTCCTTACTCTCAGGGGTTGCAGGCACTCCATCCTTCATGGGGCAGAGGGCCTCCGTTAAGGTTCCCTTAAAGAAATAAAGACCTCAGTTACTCACAAATTGAAATAAACCCTGGTACTGTCCAGTGGGAGGCCCTGGCAATCAACTTGTATAACTGGTCTGCTGCCTGAGGTTGTCAGCGACATAAGAAACAGGTTCCCGAGACCATCTTCTAGGCCCAGGCTGGGGACGGGTACTCAGGTGGATGGGAGAGTTCCAACCTAGAGACAAATTCAGTCGCAGACTTTGGGGAACCTTCCAGGGAGTGAGAACCAGTGTGGACAGGGTATGGTCCTCAAAAAGTCTCTTGGTGGCAATAGTTATAAAAATGCAATTAAGAGACAATGAAGGGACTTGGATAAAAGCAAAGACTCTGGAGTCAACAGTAGGTTCAAATCCCAGCCTTGCTGATTCCTTGCTTCATACCTTGGGAAAGTCACATTACCTCCCTGTACTTCAATTTTCTCATCTGTAATATGGGGCACTGTGAGCCCCATGTTGCAGGTTTGCGGCAAGAATTAAATGAGTTCATACATCTATAGTTTTCAGGGGAGGGAGCACCAGTGTATGGGAGGGAGGATTGTGTATGGTTTGCTTTACTAAGACACAAGGGGACCTGAGCTCTCAAGAAGTAAACCCCCAAACTCACCCTAGCTGAAAACTTCCTCACTCCCTCCAGCCAAGATTCTACTCTTCTTTCCACCCACGTCCTGCAGAGCTAAGGACCTAGTGGTGTCCAGACATACGAATTAAAGGGCAGGGGGAGGGACAGCATGGCATTCCCACCCCACCAGAGCCCCAGGCAGTCAGGGGCGGTGCTCTCCCACCCTAGTGTCCAACTGCACCTGGGCCCCACCCTGCCGATCATCCTTTGCCTGGAACATCAAAGTGGTTTATTTTTTCCTTTTGCATTTGGATTCCAGGAATATTTAATGGGGCGTGTTAGAACAAAACAGCCATAAGTTGCAGTCTTTCAAGATTAAACAGGTGCATAATCCCTCTTTAGCCAAGCGTCAGCTGCTGCAGCTGGGCACCCCACATCTCCATGGGCCTCTGTGGTACACTTTCCTCCTGTTTTCAGTGGTCCCCAAATGCTCCTCTATTCAGGGCCTTCCCAGCGCCCCCTCATCTGGCCCTAGCAGTGCAGAGCATCACACTCCCTTACATGCTGGGCAAAGCAATTTTAGCAGTGAGAGTCTGAGGTAAAAATGAAAAACATTTTTCTGTCAGCAGGTGCCTTTGGCTGAATTCACATGATTTTTAAGGGGAGTATGTGTTAAGTTCAGTGGAAACAGCACAGAGACAAGTATGTGGAGGCATTTAGGTGAACTCGTCCCACACTTCCCTTCTGAGATGATGCCCACTCCCCATGTTAGGGGTATTCCTGGCACCCTGGAGACTTGCTGGCAGGAATGGCTTTGCCTGTGAAAGACACAGTTCTGCCCCCAATGCGGGAAAGGTGCTTCATCTGGTTTATCACATGCTTTCTGCAATCCCTCTTTTTTTTCCAGAAGTTTCACAACCATGTTCTAATGTAAACAATATTGTTGGAGAGGCTGGTGGCTCCTCGGGAATTCCACTGAGCAGTGATTGATGGGCCCTAGGATGGAGCCTGGGCCCACATCAGTCACACCTCTTGCTGGGCCCCAAAACTGTGCTGTTAGCACAGTCTGACTTGGATCATTTGTCTCCAAGTACCAGGGGATTTTCAAACAGCTGTGGAGCCAACCATTTCAAAAGGGAACATAGTTCTGGTTTGTGGTAAGAATAACACACACCGCATGTGCTCCAAAATCCAGGCCTCTGAATTCCTGGAGCTCTGAGTGTGGAGGCCTTCCCTCAGCAGGCCTGCAGTGTCACCGCTCAGGGTCTTCCCATTGCCTCCTTGAGCCCCTTGAAAGCTCTCGTGGGACTCAAACTCAGGGTGCACTTAAGTGGAGGACATATTCTCTCTCTCTGCATTCTCATTTACTTCAAACACCCTGGGGGAATGGTGTTTAGTGCCAAAACCTGGGCCAGGAAGAATATTTATTTCCACAGATGCAAAATCATTTTCCTCTTCCTCTTGCTCTCTTCTGCACCTTATCCCTATCTTGTTTCCCTTTCTCTCTCTACCTCATTTTATACTTTCTCTCTCCTTGCTGTCTTTCCCCAGGAAAAATTCCTCTGAGGAGGGGCGAATTCAGATCTGGGGTAAGTATCCCAGCCCAAGGTGTTGATATAAGAAACCAAGTCCTACAAGTGGGCAGGGTAAGAAACACTGCTGCTTCTCTCCTCTGCAGTTCTGTGAGGGAGTTGAGCAAGGGCATAGGACAGCCTCCTTCTTCTCTGTCTTCTCGGCCTGATAGGAGAGCTGGGGCAAGAGCTAGCTGTGAGCAGTGTAGATCTCAGTCCATGCAGCACGTGGTCAAACTTGCCTGCTCCAACAGGGCCGGCGCTGGGGTCCTGGAGTTGGTGATGGAAGACAAGAGGTGCCAGAGTTGGGAATAATGGCCATCGTGACAGAGGGAGACAGACAGAAGCTGGTGATAGATAAGAAGTGAAGACAATAGACTATCAGAGGCTAATGATCTGTAAGACACATCTGGGTGATTGGACAGAGGGAAGTGAGAGTGAGAACAGAGCATACAAGGACCTGTGTAGGAGCCAGAGGCCCAGTGTGGAGAAGGGACTGAGGAAAGGGAGGCAGCAGAGGTTCCAAGACTCCACTCCCTTCCCAACACCTCAGAGACAATCTAGTAGTTGTGTGATGGCTGCAAGCAATACCTGGAGGGGAGGATGAGATCCTCCAATTCCTCCCTCCAGACCTGCCAGCCCAAATGGAAGCAAAGGGACAAAAGCCTTCCGCAACTACTCTGCCTACCCCAGGGCCTACCTGCAGAGAGTGCCTCTGGGAACTGGCACTGCCTCCTGGGTCTTCCAGGCAGTTGTGTCCAAGAGAGCAGGAACATTCTAGAACCCAGAATACACCACCAGAATGAGGAGCACAGCCTTGGGAAAATTCCCACCTCTTCCTGCCCAGTCTGAGGTCATGTGGTTGGGATTCCAGAAGTCTCTGGTGAACACTCAAAGATCATGGGAAATCAGAACTTGCAGATCTCGGTAGTATCTGTGACATCAGGGTGATATATCCCACGGGGTGTCATGGAGCACAGCTGGGGCCTAAGTTCTTTAGGAAGAAATTCTAGTTTGGAGGATGTGAGTCCAGGAATGATTTCCAGGATGGTACAAACAGGCTGTCATGGGGCAGAGATTCCCCTTATTGTGACTCCCCTGATGACCTTCTCAAATGAGTGACCAGTATTTGCTTAGCCCAGATGCTCCCTTCCTCTGTCCCTTTACTCCACCTCTCCCCTGTGATTGAAGAGAGGACTCAGCACACAAGTACTCTACTTAACCCACACATGCACACAGATACATTATCGTGAAGGCAATCATAAACAATGACATAACATTTCGAAAACAGAGAAGAAGGGGAAAAAAAATCTCCCCATAATTTCACCTCAGAGAGTTGCTGTGACTAGGGAATATTTCTATTAATTCTTTTTCATGTGCACATGCTATTTTAAAACACAGTATTAGTGCCCCCTTGTCTCACTTAGCATTTTATCATAAGATTTTTAGGTGTTGTTGCATAGTCTTAACAGTTAGCTACCTTTAAAAATGAGAACATTATTCCAGGAAATAGGTGTACAATGGATAAAAGTCTGACATTTAGTTTTGGTCAGTTAGATGATTTCTGTTTTTCCACTGCTCCAACTAGTACAGCAATGGAGCTTTTATGTGTTTTGAATTTGTCTTTGGGAGAAATGAACCACAAACTTCGCATTTCTTACTTTACGCCAGTACCCAGGCTAAGGGTGCCATCTTCCAACTCGGTGCCATTGGATGCATGGGAAGCTGGGTCACCTGGTGGGAAGTCACTATCTTTACTTTAACCTGGTTTATAATCTTGCTTTTAGGTAGCTAGCCTATTCCAAAAAGGAACTGATGTAAATGGGTAGTGTTCCTTTTTTATAACTTGCTTGATGAGGAACAATAGACCAGAGCCATCAAAGCTAATATAAACAGAGCTAACATCTCTTTTGCAAGCTGTGTTTCAGAAAGTACGCTCTAATGACAGGACCCTATCCTTCAGGTGATCTCTGAAGCCATCTCTCACCAGCTCATCCAAAAGGATGGAAAACTCAGCTGCCAGAACTTACTCAGAGGTGAAGGGTTGATCCCCTGTGGAGGATCGGAAGATCGCCACAGCATGTGGTCCCTCCACAAGAAAAATCTGGTTTTAGATGCATACCTTACCATAAATGGACAATATAACTAACGAATCAGTTTTCACCAAGAAAGAATTTCCCTGTTCTGTTTCTCTGTCCTTTAAATTTTTACGCATCCCAAATTAGAGAGACTGTTTTGAAAACTTTGCCTGCTGTCTTATTGCCAGTCAACCTCTGGATAAGTTCTTTCTTTTTTCAAAACTCAGGCTTTGATTCATGTGGGGGAATGAGTCCTTTCCTAGTAACAGGTGAGGCAGCGAAAATCTATGCCCCTGCTGGGTCTGCTCAGCCCTTCCTGGTGAGGGATGCCACAGACTCCTCTTTCTTGTCATCACTAAATCAGTGGATTAACATTGGGAGTAAAGCAATTGTAATCATAATTGTCCCCTTTTATTTGTGTATGGGGTCAATCCAAGACCTCTAGTGGATGTCTGAAGGCTTGGAAAGATTGGAACCCTAGATAGGCTATGTTTTTTCCTGTGACATAGTTTAATTCATAAACTAGGCACAGTGGGAGGTTGACAATAATGAAAAGTAAAATAGAGTAATTATGACAATAATATTATAATAAAAGTTATTTGAATGTGGTCTCTCTCAAAATGTCTGGAACTGATATTTTTGCACTGAGGGTAGCAAACTGTGGACAGTGAAATTGTGGATAAGGGGACTCTACTATAACGAACTATAAAGTCCCTGTTGATGAGCTTTGGAGAAGCAGCCTTAGCTGGGGCTGCTACGTTGCTTTTTAGGGGGTGTTGATAGCCCTTTTGTGAGTCACCAGCTGCCTCTGAGGGTGGACCACCTGCCTGTCTTCTTACTTCTCCCAAGCAGGAAGCAAAGTTACTAGGACCCAGGTACACCCACCTCTTCCATCCATGTTGGAAATATTTATTATTCCTCGTTGGCCTGATATTAGGATCCCTCACAATGTTCCTTCTCAGCAGTGGTGGTAGGGGCACAGGAGGGCTGGGTGCTGCCCTGCTGAGTGACCAGCAGCAAGGCATCTCTCAGGTACACCTTTTGTTTTAATGGAACTAAAACTAACAAGGAACTGTAACTCCCAGCAATGTTTATAAATGTGGAAGATTCAAAAAATCACAACTGTCTCACAACAGAGGACACTATCCAAATAAGAGTATAGAAATATTTTATTGATGTGGGATGCAATTTGTAATAAATATTTGTCAGGAAAGTATGATCCCATGTTTTTCTGGAAAATGTCACACACATTCAGTCAAGCTTGGCAAGCTAAAAATATGCACATAAATGTCAATCGTGTTATTTCTGGATACTAAAATGATAGGCGAGTTTTATTTTTCCTTTTACTACTTTTACTCTGTGTGTATTTTTTACTTTCATATAATTAGCACACAATAGTTGCATAAATTTTTAAAAATGCTCTTTATAATGCAATATCTTTCATCTATATTTCTTTTTACTTCACAAAGTTCTTGCATTAAAAACTATTGTTTTTGCTCGTCACAGAATCACAGAAGTAAGTAAAGAACAGTATGTATTCCTGTACCCCATTTTACAGATAAGGAAAGAGAGACTCAGGGTGTTCTCATGATATGAGGCTTCTTCAAAGTGGAATTCTCAACATCTCGGGCCTTCAGTTCCCCTACTCCAATCGTCATTTCTTAGCCACATTTCACTTGGGAAAAAAACCAGTTACCTAACTTCTCCAAGAGAGACAAAAGGATCTAAGAATACATCTTTAATAATGTAACTGTCCTGCATACAGTCTTCAGTGGCTCCTCATTATTCCAGGGCAGGGTTCTCAACTTTGGACATTCTGGGTTGAATAGTTATTTATTGTGAGGGAATGTCTTTTACGCTGTAGAGTTATTAGCAGCATCTCTGGCCTCCTAACACAACAGCTGGCATGCGCACACGTGCGTGCACGTGAACACACACACACACACACACACACACACACACACACACCCAGCTAGAGCAACCAAAAATGTCTGCAGATATTTGGCCTCTAGACAAAATCATTCCCTTGGATCCAGGCAAACTCCTGCTGCGCCCCGACCCTGGGGTTTTGGTTACTTCACAGCATGCATGGAAACACCCAACCTCTGTCTCCTCAAAAGAGAGTGAGCTCTGAGTGCAGGTACTGTGTCATATTCATCTTGAACCCATCATGCCAATGGAAATACTTTATCAATTCTTAGTCTGAAAGGCAGGAGAGAGGGAAGTGGGTAGGGACAAAGTCACTTACTATGACATGGGAACTAAAGACATTTTCATGATGTAGGGATCAAGTTTTGGGGTTGGGGTGGGGAGAAGTCTGTTTACGACTTGCCAAGCTGTTTACTTTTTGAATTGGAAGAATACTGTGAAAAAAGAGACACAGTCTTGTGTCTTTACCATAGCTTGTCTTTACCAAGCTGGGAGATGGAGAAATGTGCTACGTCTGTAGCTGCAACAGCAGTGGCAGCAGTAGGAGCACAGGGATGGCAGGAATATAATGCCCAATGCAGTGTGTTTCTTACGCCTGACCTTATGTGAAAATAAAATAATAAAGGTGCCCACTTCAGAGTTGTCGGTGAGGATGGATTGAGCTGACACTGTTGGCTCACCCAGCTGTCCTGAGTACATAAAAAATGTTCCACTCAAGTTAATTGAATCAAAGTCAAAACCTCATCTTTAGCATCTGTAGGATGCTGTCCAGCCATCACAAAAAACATGATCTCACCCTCCAACTTGTCACTGAGGAGTTGCGTCCTCGTTGCGAAACCTTTCTGAAAAGACCTGTGAGCTTTCTTTTGTGTTCTCCCTGTTCTCTCTCTGAGTTATAATCTGGTTCCTCAGGGTTTTTGTCAGGTAATTGGATCCTTCCTGCTCCTGGGCAGGGTTGGCTGACTGGTCTTGAGGCTATGGCTACCCAGAGGGAACATCCCTCCAACTACAGGGCTCTCTGGGTGGCATTGGAAGCCTACTGAGGTTCTTTTGTTTGTGGAGTTTGACTTGAGAAAGTGGTAGTAAGTAGCAACAATAAAATCCCTTTCAGTCCAGCAGGGAGGGTGTCAGGATACCTTGGGGTCCCTTGCCTCAGAAGATGTTGCTGCAGGTCTAAAATGGCCAGTATGGAATCAAGGATGTAAGCATGACATCTACAAACAGAATCTCTGCAGGGTGCCAAGGCAAAGGTAACCTTCGTCTTGGTACCAGAACAGTCTAGCTTCCTCTTAAACACGAGCTCACATTTGTCCTGTGGACACATGGCTCCAGCTACTGACGACCACATTTTGTTGTGTGTAATGCATTCCAGTGTATAGTGCATATCACTTTTTGGGCCCAAACTTTCAGGAAAAAATTTTTTGTTTTAATTTTTAATTCAAATTTTTATATATATTTACATTCTTGCTTTTTGGATTATAAAGAAATTTTAGTATTTATTTTTAACCTATTATGGTACACAAAATTTTATGTAGCAAATCATTACAAAACACAAGAACAAATACAAGGTATGAGAAACTTTTCTTCCTGTGGCCTCTACCATCTGATGACACTCTGTGGGAGGAGGTCCAAAGTGTCTCACAGCAGTGATGTTGCCATGCTCTCTAGCATATTTAGTAACTGCTAGCTTTAAGCTTGCAGTGCATGTATTTTTGTAAAAATAGCTTAGATTGCTAGCTCATGCTTCAAGTGCATGAAGAGAAATGTCATGCTACTCGCCCTATGATAATAAAGTTGGCATCACCTATCTTATCAAGTTAGAGGCACTCACTCTGTGGACAACAACATGTTACTCTATGTTTCATTTTATTGAATCATTAGCCAAAATTTCTTTTGTGGCCAGTTCAACAAAACCAATGATCGTATTCCAGGGTATTATATTTTGCATATGGATATTGTTATTGATTTATAGAGTTACACTTTTAACTCATAAGCATAAATAAAAGAATTAAAAGCACTTACATGATATGGAATTAGCATTACCCATGTATAATGCACATTTGTATTTTTCCCTCATGAATTTGGACCATAAAGTGTGCATCATACATAGCAAAATGCGGTATTTCCCTCCTTGCTTAGGGTGCTAGGTAGCTTAGAGTGAAAATTGTGTCCTACCTCTGTACTTAGAGGCAAACCACTAAATATGCCCTTGTGTCAAGTCATTTAACCTTCATTTTCCTATGAATGCTTCCCTCCAGTACCTCAAAGGTTTATATTGTCATTATTTTGAATAAAATCTACCTGTGAGATTCTCAGAATCAATTCTCAACAATCATTAACAAGAACAATAAGCAATGGGCCGCTCTGTGACAATGTCTCCCTGCAGGAGTACAGGTTGCAGGGACAGCAGCCTGAAGACTGGGATTCCTTCTGCCAGGTTCTCTGCATTCATCAAATCCCACCCTGTCATTTTTCTTTCCAATCCTATGTGGTTCTGTGCTGGTTTCACAGCTCTTAGCAGAGCTCAATACCTGGTGGTAAAGGGGAAATAAAGGGATCCGTGTCCCAGGCATATTTTTGTTAAGATAAATAATTTTCAAAGCAAAGTCTCTGAGATATCTCACATCCCCTTTTTTAGAATGTTCCTTCCATCCTTCCTTCCTTCCATCCATATCTTTCTGTCTATCTATCTCTCTATCTATATCTATATATCACATACTGAATGAACAAATTATTCCACTTATTTAAGTCTTTTTTTAATTCATAAAAAGGGATCTTTTTAAAAACCTCATAAAATGATTATGTGGATTATGTCAAATTATTCATACAAAGCACTTAACATAGTGTCTGAAACAGAAGTAAGTGCAATAAATATTATCAATTATCTTTATTCAATCAAACATTTATGATGCTTGTATATTAAATATTGGACACACATAATCAAATATTTCTCAAGAAAAGGAGTTTCTTTCTTTCACATACCACATATACATTTCATAATAATCTGATGGAATGGAAGTACTGAAATCCCATCGATGATGAGCAGTTTTAAAAATCCTAGGGCAGGTTAGGAATTGCACAAGGCTCCAATCCCCCAGAAACCCTCAGGAGGTTGCTTTCATTAGTGCTCATCTGCCTCGTGCCACTTGGTGGCATCTTCCTTTTGCCTCTGAGACCCTCTCTCTCTGATTTGAGATATAGGCCCCAGTCCTTCAGGCTGGCACTTCCCAGGACTAAACTGGGCGTCCATTCTACCTGGGCTACTTCGACTGTCACCACTTTTGCATAAATCAGCCTGAAAAAGAGGGGGGTCTCAGTATTATATTCCTCCCTTCTTCCAGTGGTGGCCCAATTACTTCCCCTTACTTCCCCTCTCTGCTTTTGTGAACCTGTTATCCCTCTGGCTCCCACAGGCTCTAAACACCCTCTGTTCAGTGATGCCATGAGTGATTAATCTGTGGCTAGTTTCTTCCCATTTTCCCCTAAGCATGTGCAATGCCCATCCATCAAGATGCCCAGATAATCGAAGCAATCCACCTTCGTTCAGGGCCATGCTCTGGGCAGTGATGCTGACCTGGAGCTTGGCTGTGTTCAATGTAATTACTCTTTCAGAGTGAATCCCCTGGGCTCCTTCCAGCCTCCTGCAGCTCCCCATCACCTTGAATGGCTTTTCTGCAAATGCCTCTCTCCTCCTCCCTACAAGTCCTTCTGTGGACTTTAATCCTAGACCAACTCTAGCAATAGTCTTACCATGGCCTAGAGAAGAGCTGTTTTCATCAAAGAACCAGACAGATGAAATGGGCTTTAACTGCACTTTGAAAGAGTTGAGCTGGCCACTAGAAAGAACTTTGTTTTCCCCTGAGACCTGGAGAAACTGAAATACACTATGAGAAGGGTAAAGTGATCTTCTTAAGAAAGCTTTTAGAGAAGAGGCAGAACACTGATCTCTCCTGAGAGTACTATTAGAGAATTGAATGTCTTCCTCTGTTAGTCCCCAGTACGAGGGTCCTTAGAACTGCAAGAAACCTTAGAAATCTTCTATTCTAGCTTCTTTTTCAATGTCCATTTTGTCATACCTTTTCTAAGCATGACTCTTCCGTAAGTATCCCTTTCATAGGTAGGCGTGACTTGGCATCATATTGCCTGGAGCTTCACTATCCTAAATACAACATGGATATAGGTGACAACAGCAAAACAGTGTCCCAGTAGTGTTTCAACCTGGACGAATAAAAACGCTGTATAAATGGCATCAATATTGTCTCCAGACTGTCAAGTTAGTAAAGCAAATCATTTCATCAGTTATTTAAGGGAATGTGCTGCAAGGGAGGCTTCACATCAAAGGGGACATTACCTCTTTCAGTTAATGCTGATCAACCATGGCGATAAAACAAAAAGGCATAATCACTTCAATAAAGAAAGCTTGCATGGGGGTAGTAGCCTTGTAAATGTACACTATTCAATGAAGTATCTGAAACCCATAATCAGGTTAGGTGTCTAACTTCAGAAACAGTTTGTTCTAGAAACCCAGAGAATTTGAAGCAGTTATTGCCCTTGATGTCCATTGCATATCAGAACATGCATGATCTGCCTATCTCACTTGGAATTCCAATTTTCCAAAATATGGTCCCAACTTTACCTTCTCCTAAATGATTGCATGAAACATAATGACATATATAATTGTGGTGTCTCACCTCTATGTTCCCTACAAGCAAATATAAACTTTAATAAAAAACCATAACATGAAAGTGGAAAATCCAATGCTGCTCTGTTTTTTCCCATTATGTCTTCCTGATTTTTTTCAGTATCAAATAACAAATTCTTAAACAAAAATTTGGGTGACCTCTGCATGTGCTCAGTTTGACAGAGGGTAATCAAGTATTGTCCGTTTTGTTTACCTAAAACCCTCCATTTAGTTCCACCCCAAGCTCAGGATTTTGTAGGTTTGGTATTTCCTTTGTATCTAGAATCTCTTTCTTCTATGGCTTCATAACTCATACTTTTATCTAAAGGCCTGTTTTAATTCTCAGATAAGTCTCATCACCAGGACCCTACCCCAATCAAGGGTGCTTCCATTGATTGTTCCCATTCAGGGAAAGCTCCCTTGCCTCTGATTTGCCATATGTTGTCTGTATCACTTAGTAATATCCCGCACTGTGACATGTCTCACATTGCTACTTCATGCTTGTATTTAATTTTCAAGTGTTCCTGTATTGTTTTTCTAATGAGTCTATGAGTTTTTAAGGGCAAGATTCGCCCTTATATTTCTGTGTCTCTCCCTCAGTACTGCTAGGAACATAGATAGTATTCATATTTCAGGGATGCTTATTCCTGAGTCAATACTTCCTAATTTGAGGAACACAAGGACTCACTTTAGAAGCAAAACTTCCCTAAAACACTGAGAATACATTATACTTTGGAAATATTGTACTAACAGTTGGTAATTACTTGGTGCTGATAGAGTGATAAACTAAAATGCACAGTCAAGCACTGACTGACATCAAGGAGAAAATATAAAATTTTAAATTCATAAAAACTCTTAGATCCTCAACAGCATATCTCCACCCCCCTTCTTTCCTGATCCCCACTATCCCTTTCCACTATAATCCACACTTGAGAGACACTGAGCTAAGTCTTTGAAAGCTATTATCAAAATAATGAACTCACTCACCCATTAATGCTTTAGCTCCAATTATTTTATTAGATGAGTCAGCCCTCACTTTGCTGCATGCCAGGAGAGTGAACACAGGCCAGTTACATTTTTATGGGGTGACAGAAGGTTGGAAAAGTCTAGAGCTTTTGATCCTTAGTACTTTTAGATGCTGGTTTCTGTAGGTTAAGCTTTTTTTGTCTTAGAAAAAGAACAAGAGGAAAACCATCAGAGAAAACCATCAACATGATTGTCAATATCATCAAGACAGAGGACGTGGTTACTGGTGCCAGTTGCTGTGGACAAACAGAGTGAATCCGATGGAGGGCACACAGATTGTAAAGCTCTGCTCATCCAGACCCCAGTGTCAGGAAAGATGAAACGGGGTCAGACTGCAGGTAGAGACTGGATTTCAAGTAGGAGGTGAGAAAATGGAGGTAGTAAGAGTAGAAGGAAAAGGATCCAAAGTTTGAGGACAGGATGAGATGAAAGAAAGCCTTTGGTGGTTTTGTTTTTGGATAGAAAATGAGCATATTTGTAGCTGAAATGACTGAAGATTCAAGGCAATTGGTGCAAGTGATAAAACAAGGATGACCAGAGTGGGGATGGAATCAAAAGCAGGAGGTAGAAAGAGGAAGGAACTTTTCCCTCTGAGAACAGATAAATATTGATGTTATTATGCATTAGATAGAGGCTTTTGCCTGTAAGCGGGAGAAACCAATTTTAATTAGTTTAGTTAAAATAAATTGCAGAAACATGACTAGACCTCAGAAACATTCAGAACTAGGAATCTGTCAACTCAGAGAGTTGCTCTCATACCCACATATGCCTCACTCTTCTCTCAGGCCCTGTAGGTCCTGTTTTTTCACTCTGGTGGGAAACAAGGTTTACAGCTGGGAGGGAGATCAGACTGACGCTTTTGGCCCAACACCCAAAAATTCAAGGAAAATGTTCTCACTGGTCCATCTTGAGTCTTTAAGAACCCAATTGTGAGTCAATACATGGTGGCTGGGATATGGGGAGGAGTTCCTATGTCAGTATATGGCAACACCCATGGGAAATATGCAGATGAAGTAGAGGAGGGATAGCTTTCATGGAAGAGGATGCCCATTAATATGTGTAGTTAGGAGGTGGAGGAGAGTAGATTTTGAGAGATTCATATCTAACGTTTGTTTTGTTTTGATTCTGTTTCTGTTTCTGTTGTTGCTGTTATTGCTGTTTTGGTATAGTTAGGCCACGGACAAAAATTAGGGAGTAGATGGAAATTCAGGTTACCAAGTCTGGAATACTGCCATGTGAAATGAGAAAACCAACAGATAACTAAGCAAGATTGCAAAGCATTCAAGGGTAGAATGTTTGCGTGTGTCATGTTACATTTAGCCACTTAATGAATACTACTGATGATAATCTATTATCACCCAACATTCTGGACACAGCACCAAAAAAAACCAACAAACTAGAAAGTTGGTTTGATCTATGTTTGGGAAGTTGGAATATAGGTGTTTTGTGTATCAGGGGCAAAGCTGCTGAGGAGAGAAGAAACCCTGAGGAGAGTGAAGATCTGTCCAAGAAGGGGACCATGAGCAAGGAAGCTCAGAGCGGAGCTAACAATCTGTTGGTTTTCAGTGGTGCCTCTTATCATGGCCCTTCCCAGTGGAGATCACCCCTCAGATAAGGTGAACACAGTCTGGTTTGTTCGGGAAAGTTCCGTTTAATTATCAATAGAGCCTCTTGTCATTATTGAAGTATCCCATTTTGAGCGCTGAAGCACATGCTCAGTCCCTCCTGGGTCATATTTGAAATGACACCTCTTTACGTGTTGCAGCTTCAGGTCTAGTGACTGGTTTCCAAAATGCTTTTCCAAAGAAATTGAGATTCTGGAAGTCTCCACTAACTAGAGGTTTGGGGTCTAAAGAGAAGCATCAGAGAAAGAAACAAAGCTACCCTGGTCTGGACCCACTGTAGGGAGCAGCATCTTAAGTGGAAGCTACAGAAAATGGCTCCATTCTTTGCTGGCAGCAGTCTTGGAAATACTGCCTGTACCCAAACTAATTTCTCCAAGGCCATATGATACTCCCAGGGTGCCTCAGGGCAGGAAGTTCCAGAAACTCTATGTAGTTTCTGACCACCTGCTTCAGCTTTACTTGCCATAAAAAAAGTCAAGAGGGCATGGTGGAATCATCTTTGTTTCTGCCAGAATTGAGATCAATAATTATCTTCCCCAAAGTAAAGAGTCAACACATTTACATGATGGAATGGATGTCCTCTCAGAAGAGATTGGATCTCTCTGAAGACTCTCAGTTGGTGACTTTTAACTTGGTTTTCAGACCTAAATGTACAATACAACACAGGATACGGGGCAGGTGAGGATGTGGGAGAAGGCTAGCAGGAGTTGGGGCAGAAGTTTTCCTGACCCCAGCTAGTGATCAGCTTATACCCTAAAGCAGAAGGATTAATAACCAGGATAATTTTATCCTAGTCAGGATGTAACTACAGATGTGGGCTTATTGGGTGAAACAGCTAATCCTTTCTACTTTGGTCTCCTTCTGAAATACGATGCCCAGGGTTGTCAAAAACACCGTTTCCGCAGGGGCCTGTGCTCTGTGCAGCCCTCCTCTACCGGGTTAAGTGGGCAGCTGTCTGTGGGTTGTCTGGGCTCCTGGTATTGGGTGAGCTGATTTCTGACTGCCCTGATGATAGTGTGGAAGTGTAGAG
>RJWH01004825.1:0-94855 GCA_004363575.1 Solenodon paradoxus | reverse complement strand
TCCCAGCAGGCTCCCAGCAGGTGGGCCGAAGCAACAGTTCAGACGCTCAGGCCCTGCCTGTGCTGCCCCTGCATCTAGGCCTCCTCACCAGGGCAACCACCTCATTTCCCCTGCAGCTACCCCGACCCATCACAGCAGCCTGCAGGAGCTCTCCCCGGGGCCTTCAGAGGGAGCCGTTGCCAACCCTTGACTGCACCCCAGCACTGTACCCCTGCGGGACTGTGCCCCCCCGGGATTGTACTCCCGGGACTGTATCCCCCGGGACTGTATCCCCCGAGACTGTGTCTCCCAGGAGTGTATCCCCTGAGACCGTATCCCCTGAGACTGTATCCCCTGAGACTGTAAGCCCTGGGACTGTGTCTCCTGGGAGTATATTCCCCGGGAGTGTATCCCCTGAGATTGTATCCCCACATGGAACTGTATCCCCTGGGACTGTAAGCTCTGGTACTGTAAGCCCTGGCACTATAACCCTGGCACTGTGTCTCCTGGGAGTGTATCCCCAGGAGTGTATCCCCACATGGACTGTATCCCCTGAGACTGTATCCCCATGTGGGACTGTATCCCCTGAGACCGTATCCCCTGAGACTGTATCCCCTGAGACCGTATCCCCTGAGACTGTATCCCCCGAGATTGTATCCCCTGGGACTGTATCCCCATGCGGGACTGTATCCCCTGAGACTGTATCCCCCGAGACTGTATCCCCTGGGACTGTATCCCCATGAGGGACTGCATCCCCTGAGACCGTATCCCCTGAGACTGTATCCCCTGAGACTGTAAGCCCTGAGACTGTATCCCCTGGAATGTATCCACGGAGACTGTATCCCCCAAGACTATATCTCCTGGGAGTGTATCGCCTGAGACTGTCTCCCCTAGGACTGTAAGCCCTGGGACTGTGTCTCCTGGGAGTATATTCCCCGGGAGTGTATCCCCTGAGATTGTATCCCCACATGGAACTGTATCCCCTGGGACTGTAAGCTCTGGTACTGTAAGCCCTGGCACTATAACCCTGGCACTGTGTCTCCTGGGAGTATATCCCCAGGAGTGTATCCCCACATGGACTGTATCCCCTGAGACTGTATCCCCCGAGATTGTATCCCCTGGGACTGTATCCCCATGTGGGACTGTATCCCCTGAGACTGTATCCCCAAGTGGGATTGTTGGTACTGTATCTCCTGGGAGTGTATCCCCCGGGGAGTGTATCCCCAAGTGGGACTGTGTCCCCTGGGACTGTATCCCCGTGGGACCGGTTTGGCTCTGGCCTCCAGACGAAGCAAATCCTTGTGACTGTCCGGAGCCTCCAGGAAAAGCTCCCTCACAGGACTCACAGCAAGTCTGGTGGTTCAGGGACTGGAGTCAGTGTGGCCCCTGGTTCTGGGTCTCACCCTCTGCCACTGGGACCCCTGGTCAAGAAGCTGCAACACAATGAGAGCTGTGGCCCACCTCCCAGGCCGGCTGGCCTGGACCTGCGAGGTGGTCCCGGCAGCGTCCATAAGCGCTTGGTCCCTTCCCACCTGGCAGCGGCTGCCTCGCAGCTTCTCTATCCAGGACGCAGCAGACTGGGCGCCCCTCAGCCGGCCCCTCTCTGAGGCGTCCAGGACCCCACCCTTCTACCCTCCTCTCCCTGCTGCCACCTCCTCCTGCTGGCCCCCAGCCTTGCGGCCCTGACCCCTCCTGGATTAGGGTCCCTTCCTTGCAGCTTCCGAGGACCTGCATCCGGGGTAGGTTTTCCCTGTCCCTCCACCCCTCCAGGGCCCTGACGCCTTGGGGTGCACAGCTGCCTGCTTGGGTCCCTCCCCTCTCTTGGCCGTAGCTATCACCCCTTCACCTTTTTGCACCTGCTCCCTCACACAGCCCCTTAGGGACACGGCCTATGCCCCCTCCCCTCTGGAAGGTCCAGCTGCTGCTTGGACTTGGCCTGGGTGCACCCTCTTCCAGCCCTTCCACCTGCTGGTGTCACCCTGTGGGCAGGGAACCAGGTGGGGCTGGGCTTAAAGCTTATGTGAAACAGGTGCCCAAACCCCCAACCCTAGGGGTCCTGGGAACCCCGAGAGGACCCCTTGCCTCCAGCCCCACTCAGCTTCCTCCCCTGGACTCCCCAAGGTGTCTTTCCCAAGTCACCTCAACAGTGGGCCCCTTCTGCTCTGGTGAATGGGCCTGGATTTGGGCTCTGCACCCCCTACTGACGGGCATCTGTTTCTTAAGCCGGTGCTCTGTCTGGCTCCCCCACACCCACGTGCTTCCAGGCCCCGGGGTAGGCGGTGCACCAGATGGTGACCAAGGCCTGGCCCTTTGGGGCGGGGGTCACAACAGGTGTGGCATGCACAGCCCTGCACGTTATATTGTCTGTTTGTCCCCTGAGTGAGCAGAAGTGCGCGCCTGCTGGGTTCCAAGGTTCCCCGAGAGAACAGGTCGTCGTGTCCCCGCTCTGTTGCTATGATAAGCCCCGCCCCACAAATGCACAGCTGAGAGGGGACCTTTGGTGTGTTAGGCTGAGATGAGACCCTGGGAGGGGGCCTGTGGCAGGCGAGTGTCCTGGGCTTCACTTGGAGCTTGTTTTGGGTCCTGCCTCTGTCTACTGAAGGGCTTATTGCAGCTTTTCATTTTGAAGGCAGAAATGTATATCACCAAGAATATGGAAACTACGGAGAGACAGAGTGATATTAAAATCATGTGTTGTCATGCAATTCAGAATGAATTAGGGTTAACATTTTCTCACCTTTCTCTCCATTTATCCCTGTGCCCTCCTCTGGGCATTTCCCCGAATGTGATATCATGTGTGTATATAATTTCATGCTCCTTTATTCATTTGCTTAGCGTCACATTTTATCAAGAGCATTTTTTTTACCCACCATTAACGATTCTTCCGTTCGCGATTTTCATTTTTCATGCCTTTGTTTATTCAACAAACGTCGATGCGGAGCCAGCAAGGGTGCCAGGCAGAGGATGCAGCAGCGAATGAAGCAGGTGTGGTTCCGGCCACGAGCAGCACCCAGCTCCTGGGAAAGCTGTGTGGGAAGAGTCCTGTGAAAGGGGACCCAGCGTGGAAGTGCGGGGCTCTCACAGCCAACGGTGGGGACCCCGGCCTGATACCCATTCAGCAGACTCTGTAGGAAACGGATGGCAAACAAGATCCCAAGGCTTCGTAGCAGTGTCTGCATGGGGTCGTGGTGGGAGGCCAGCTTTGAGGCAGGGAAGCCGAGGCTCATAGGTCTGGGGAGTGCGTGGCAATTAGAGAAATGAAAGGAGAACCATTAGTGTGACACAGGAAACCTGCTCCTCTAGAAGGCTCCTGCAGGAATGGGTTGCCACTCTCCCACCTCGCCCATCTCGTCCACCCAGGGAAGCCCTGGGCTGTTGTCACTGACTCGGTGGGCTCTCGGCTTGAGGTTTCCAAAAACAGGCCCAGCAACATATCGCGTACAAGACAGGCCACTCACTTCACCCACCCAGAAGGGAAGACAAACCAAAGCTCTCAGACGCCACCCGCAGAGGGTAGCAGGCATGCCCTCCTGGGCCCTACCCAGCCCGACCCACATGAGACAAGGACAGGCCGTGGGTGGGACCGGCTGAAGAGACTGTGAATGGGGAGGAAGCGCCTCTGGTTCCGGTATCACTGTCTACACCTCTTTCTGGCACTGAGAGAGCAAACCATGTTGGGTCTATCCCCAGAGGCCTGGCTGGGAGCCCCGCTCTCTGCTCTGACCACACCTGCACACCCCCGCCTTCATCTGCATCCAAGCGGAAAAGATCTCCAAGGCTGTGTCTCTCCCAGGCCTTTTGTGGATTTTTTTAAAAGCTATTATTCATGAAACTGTCCTCCAGCTTGGATGCTCACTTCCGGAGCTCCTAACACAGCAGCTCCTTGGTGCAGGGCTGGCGTCTGGCACTCCGGCCTGGAGAGCAGGGCTCCCCGAGAACCTTCACTGCCCTTCCTCAGAGCCAGGATATGCTCAATTCCAGGGTAAGCCGAGACTGGTCAAGTCATCATGGCAATCTGACTCCATTACCGAAGACTTGGTTTCTCATGGTTCCTCATATCTAGAGCAAGTCATGTGTCCGCATCTAGGACAAGGACAGATGGGGAAGTGTCTGCTGGCAATCTGTTGAGGAAGTTTCAGTTTCCTTATTAAAATAGATGAGACCAGAGAAATCTCTTTCCCTTTTTCCTGCCTCAAATAGATTTGCTGTCTCAAGTTATGTTGGCTGCATTATCAGAAAGAGATGATCAGAACCAGAAAAAGTCACGCACAGAGGGGAAATCGAGGAAGATCCTGACCCCTACCTCCCCAAAGGAATTCTTGAACAGATGACCTAATGCCACTGACTGTCTAGCTCTAGATTACTTTTTATGTGAAGAAAAGAGTCCCCCTGCATCAATTTCTACTATTTGTAGTTGAAAGCATTGCTCACTGATACCCCTCGTATGTCTAAACCCTGATTCTCTAAAGCTGGTATTGCAACTTTGATAGTTCCAGGACTCTTGCTCTCAAAAAGCGTCTTGTATGAGAGCAGAAAGAACATCATGTGTTTCATTTCGAGGAGCCTTTTCTCTCTCCATCATTTCTCAGGTCATGTGTGCTCCTCAGAGTGGGCACATCACTGCTCTGGACGCAGAAAACGAGCCTGCAGACTCCAGAGCCCAGAGCCGATGCAGGCGGGGAGTATGCTAGATTTAGCGCCCGTTTTGCTAGCACTCCGAAGGGTCACACAGCCAGGATTCATGAGAACCACAAGCAAAACTTCCCTCTTCCCCACTTTAGAGACGACTTGGAATAATTTCTTGGCACTGAGGAGATGTGGGGAAACGATGTTTTCTAAAAGGTGATAACCACAGGTGAACCCTTGTGTGGACTCATAGACCAAATTCCCAGCCCCTGAATGACCAAAAAGCAAGTTTAAATTAAGGTGACCCTGGAGTGAGGTGCGCCTAGATACATGTCAGAAGTAAGAGTAAATCCTTTCTCAAGAAGCCACACGAACCTCAGGCTTCAGAAAATTCCCATGAAGAAATTTTTCAAGAACAGTAAAAAACAACACTCATTAAAAGGTAAAGAAACCCACAGTGAAGTAAGTCATTAGCATCAAGAATTATTAGGAAAAAAACATCCAAGACAGCTAAGCTAGCAACCAAATAGTTTAAAAATAGAATAATGAGAAACAAATTATATTTATTACATGAAGAAAAATAAAATACAAGCTTAAAAATATCTGCAGGCAACAGACAATTCTAAAAAGATGACCTGACAGGTTTTTTTTTAAAAGAATCAAGTTGCTCTTTATGGAGTAGAAATGAAGAAAGCAGTAGCTGACAATTAAAAGTCACTAGATGGGCTCAATCAGAGATTAAAAATCGACAAAGAAAGAATCCGACAGAGAAGATGGCTCAGAAGAAATTAGCCAGTGAAAGTACTGAGAGGCAAAAAGATGGAAATCATGACAGAGAGGGCGAGGAAGGCTCAATACGTTGAGCTGGAGTTCTGGAAGGAAAAGTCAAAGAGAAGGAAGCAAGCATGTGATTTGAAGAGATAAAGGCCAAAAATTTTTCAGAACAGTTATAAGAGGTGACCCTACAAATGCCAAGGATGAAAAGCCAAAAGCGAGAAGGGACACGCCGTGTGGGCTGGTGGTCGGGCCCGGTCCTCATGCACCCCGAGGACCTGGGGTCGCATCCGGCGCCAGTGGACACAACCGAGAGAACAACTAAATAAAATAAGTAAAATATATCTTCCTCCTCTCTCTTCTTGCCTGCCTCGCCTCACCTTCATTCCTGCCTGTGCCTTTCTTTTAAAAAAAGGAAAGGGGAAAAGGATGTTTAGACCCCGAGTACCCGGACGACCCTCTCTTATCAGCAGGCAGCCAGTGGCATGTCCAGGGGCCGTGATTACTTGGCTGACCCAGGACATCGAGTTCCGGTCTGGGATGAGCCGAACAAGTATAACAACAGCTCCATGTCCGAGGAGAGACATGCTCGAGTGACAGCCAGGGCACCAGAGGTGCTGACCCTCCTTCCATGACTTCCAGAGCACAGGAGTGGAAGAAGTGGTGGACACCCCCTTCCTCAGGTTGGATGCACTGGTTATTCAGAAGTTCCGCGTACATCCGTTTCCCCCCCTTGAACGCCATCTGCCCGTCTGTTGTGACATGCACGTGGGATTCGAAAACACTCTGGGGACGCTTGTCTAGCACAGAGAAAAGTTCGATATTCTCAATTCTTTGAATGTCAAAGCTTAGGTGTGATGCGATCTGACATGTCATGTTAAGATGGAGAAGCTGAGGCCAGAGGAGGTGAGGGGCACAGGCCGGCATGACGTGGGGCCAGCCCACAGTCCACAGAACGTGACAGCTTAGTCCATTCTCGGGCCGGCCTCGCCGCCGTGGTGTGTTATGGCCTGTGCCGGGGGTGTGCAAAGGAAGATTCCCCGAAGCTTCCCGGGTGACAGACACACCAACAGCCCCAGTTACATAACTGAGACAGCAAATGGTGAGTCACTGCCAGGTAATGGGACAATCAGATTGGTCACGAGGAAAAGTAAAAGGATCACTACGGTGAGTCACGGGCCCACCCTCCTCTGCGGTCGCCGGAACGCTACGCCTGTCGGTTGATTCAGAGTCTGGGCTTTGTCTTCCTTTCTTCCACATCCATGTTTTCATATTTCACAATGGAGCTTCACACGTGATGTGAATCCCCAAAGACGCCAGGCCGCATCGCACGCTGTGTCGGCCTGTTCCACGGGCTGGGCTGTGCCCCCACACCCCAGGGGGACGAGCGCCGAGCACCTGACAGTAGTAACTGATACTACGAGTGGCCACTGTGCCCCAGAGAGACACGTGGAGGCGGGAGATTCGTCACGCCGGTTAATCCTCACAACTCTCTCAGCTGAGCATGGTCCCCACTTTGCAGACGAGAGAACTGAGGAGAAGAAGGACTAAGAACGTGCCCAGAATCTCAGGAGGAAAGGACAAAGTCAGTGTTCATCCCAGGCCGATGCACCCTGAGGCCTGCCCTCTTCCCCCCGGGAGAGAAGGCTGCCTCTGTCCTTTGTGACCACGAGGAAGGCAGCACCTGAGGCGGGTGTCAAAGGGAAGAGGGCAGCAGACGGAGAAGGGCCCTCCCCGCCATACTCCCATTACTGCAGTGGGGCGCCGGTCCTCCCCTTGGAGTGGACAGCAGAGTGGAGGAGAGAAAACCCACAGAGCTCTTGCAAAAGGCCATTTATTCCAAGAGCAAGGTTTAAATTGGCGACATTACTCCATTGGGGACCACGTTTTCACTTCACCACCCACGGCCATGCAGGAAGGTCTGGATGCGCGTTCCACTCGGCAGCCTCACGGGACACTTCGGAGGCGTGTGCCCGGCTGGGGGCCCTGCTGAGACTCACCGGAATCCCGTTTCGCAGCAGCAGTGCTCCCCGGGCAGGGCAAGTTCCAGCGGAACCACGTGAAGACGCTCCACTCCGGTGGCCGCGAGGAGCCATGTCTTTCCGTGCGTTTCCGGCGTGGCCAGCTTGCCCAGCACACCTGACCTTAGCGCTCAGACGGTCAGCTGAGCAGGCCTCTGTCCAGCCGGCCCCGCGCCGTGGGGGTTTGGGGCCAGGGGTCAGACTCACTGCCTCCGGCCGCACAGCACCAAGAAGCTGACCTGTGTCCTTCTGCTGGGGTCTGTCATAGCCTGGAAGCCCAACTGACCAGCACAGGCTCATGCTGTCCAGTGCTTTTCCCAATCCCTGTCTCAAGGACGCCCGACCGGCCTGGAGGTGGGTCCTCAGGTGCCGCATCCATCGCTCTCTGCGACAAGTCCCCGGCTCCAGGGGGAGGGGTCTGCACCCAGCTGTGGGCAGAAGAACGGTGTCCTGGGTCAACGCTGACGGGGCCCTTGGTCAGCCCGGGACCCAGGTCTTCCCCCGCTTCACCGCCACCCACAGGGCCACAGCCAGGCCAATGCTGCAGTCCAGTCTGAGATGTCCCCGCTCAGGCACCTCGTCTCTCCTCCTCCCGAGTTCTGATGGCGCTGAGCCTCAGCACACACACAGGTGTCACTTCCAGATGGACAGGGCTCTAATGCGAAAGGAGCAACAGAAGAAGAAAGAGAGGAGAACATCCTCGTGGGTTTGGATTAGCCATGATTTCTTAGAACACAAAACACTAACCATAAAGTAACAGAACGAATAAATTAGACTTTGTTATAGTTAGGAACCACCCCTGACCAGATGGCACTGTGAAGAGTGAAGGCGGGCCCTGGTGGTGGCCGGGAAACTTGGTCAGTCATCAGGGGACTCAGATAAAACCACACGCGGTGCCGCTCCACACCACACGGCAGCAAACATCTGACAGCCGGTGCCCGGGGCTGCGATAAGGGAGCCCGTCCAACCTGCTGGTGGGGGCGGGCAGTGGGCACCTCGTTTGGGAAATGGTTCCCTAGCAGCTGCTGACACTGAGCAGAGGCCAGCTCCAGCCCAGCGGTTCCACTCCCGGGACCAGCCCACGGCGGTGCCCACGCGGGAGTCAGGCCTGGGGCCACCACAGGTCCGTCAGTGCAGGGAGGTCTGTCCGCAGAGCGGAGAGGGACACAGCAGTGAGGACACACTGCTGAATCTCATGACAGCTGTCACGTCACACAGGAGCAGGCGCTAGAGAGCACTCGGCTGCCTTCAGATGCCAGGCCACGCACAGGCACAGGGTCTGGGGGTAAGAAGTCGGCAGAGAGCTCACCTCCGGGAGCGGCAACTGGGAGGATGCACGAGGTGGCTTCCAGAACATTCTGCGTCTTACTGTAGGCGCTTGTGAAAGTCCATCTGTTAGTTCAGTCACTTTTTGTGTGTTTTGCTGCTATACGTTATTGTCAATGAAAACTTTTCTTAAAAAATAAGAAAGAGAGGGGTCTTCATTCATTTTCTTCCAGGTTTCCCACCCTGTGCATGAATTTGCCTGTCCCTCGCCCCCTGACCCTTGAACTCTGTGCTTTAAGGATTATTGCCAGGAATTCTTCCCTGAACATGACTTTATGGAGACAAACAAGCAAGCATGAACACACACACATACACACACAGCTGTCTTCTGATGATTCCAGAACCACAGGCCCCTTGTAGTGCAAAGAAAAACTCCATGGGAAAAATTAGCATCATCCACGATTGTGTTACACAAAGCCAAAAGAAGTGATGATTTTGTCATGTTTTCTTCGAGCCCGTTTATACATACATATTATATATACCTTTTTAATGACTTTATTGGTATAGAAGTTATATACAATAAAAGCCATATGTTTTAAGTGGACCATTCAAGAACTTTTAGTAAATTTTCAGAGTTATGCAATTTGCCACAGTCCGGAGTTAGGCCAGTTCTGTCACTCTCAAGAGAGCTGCACGCCCATTTGCTGTCAATTCCACCCCCGCCCCACACCCAATCCCTGGCAACTGCTCATCTGCCTACTGAAAATGTGTCCTTTCTGTATGTTTCATGTAATGTGAAGTCTTCTGTCTTGGGCGAATTGCACTCATCATAGTTCTTTCGTGGCTCATCCATGCTGTGGCGTGGATACATAGTTTGTTCCCTTTAATTATCGACCATTATTCCAGTGTATAGCTGTATCATGCTTTGTTTATCTACTTATATAGGTGGGTGAATGTTTGGATTGTCTCCATTTTGGGCTATTATGGATAATGCTTCTCTGAAAATGCGTGTGCCGTTTTGCGTACAGCAATGTCTTTTCTCTTGGGTGGGTTCCCGACGGGGAATTCCTGGGTTGTTTGGTAAAATTATGCCAAGTTCTTAAAGAAGCTGATAATCCTTTTGAAGCGGCTGTACCATTTAGACTCCAGCCAGCCAGGATGACACTATTTAAGTGTTTTAAAATCAAGCCAGTCTTGAATGCAAAATGAAAAAGCCAGTGCAAATTATATCTCCTTGTGGCTTTGATTTATATTTCCCTAATGATGTTAATTAATAACCTGTTGTATATTTACTGTTTCATATTGTGTATTTGCATGTTGTATGTGCAATATTTGTATATTTAATAGCCACATGCATATCATTTTTGGTAAAGCTTCTGTTCAAGTATTTTGTCTGCTTTTAGGTTGTGTTTTTGTCTTCTTGAGTTATAAGTGTTCTTTTTACATGCTGGGTGCAATTCCTTTTATCAGATATATAAATGAAAAATATTTCCAACAGTCTGTAATTTGTCTTTCCATTTACTCAAGTTTTTTAAATTTTGATGAACTTCAATGGATCCATTTTTTTCTTTTACCACTTGTGTTCTTGGCATTGTAGCTAAGAACTTTGTCTTGCCCAAGGTCACAACAATTTTATTCTGTTTCTTTTTCCTATGTGTTTTAGAGTTTAAGCTCTTCTACTTATGTCTAGGATTTATTTTGAGTTAATTTTTGCATAAGGTATGAGTCGAGTGCCTAATTTCACCTTTTGGAATGTGAATATAAAATTATTCCAGCACCATTTATTTAAAAATCATCACCGAATGATCTTGGTACCTTTGTTGAAAATCAGTTGATTCTGTTAAGGGTTTGTTTCTGGAGTCTCAATTCTGTTTCACTGATCTGTGTACATTGACATATCTTTATGGCAGTATATGCTGTCAGGATTATTGTAGTTTTATAACCTGCCTAACATCAGAAAGCATAATTCCTCCGACTTCTGTTTTATTCAGAGTGGTTTAAGTTCTTCTGGGCTTTTGTTTTCTTTTACATGTCTATGTAAATTTTAGGATTTGCTTGTTAATTTCTGCAAGGATACCTGCTGAGATTTTGATAGGGATTGAATTGATTCTGTAGTTCATTTTGAAAAGATGTGCCATGTTAAGAATATTAAATCCTCCAATCCACGAACATGAAATGGCATCATTTTTTTCTTAAAATCTTAAGTTTCTCTCAGGGATGTTTCATAGTTTTGGGTGTCAAGTCTGTACTTCATTTAAAGAATTTATTCTAATTATCTTTATTTTCTTGATGCTACTTGAGTGAAATTGCCTTTTAAATTTCATAGTTGGATTGTCCATTGATTTTTGTGTCTTGAGCTTTAGACTGTGACCTTGCTAAACTTGTTCCCTGCTTCTATGTGTGCCTGCATTCTTTAAGACTCTTCCATATTCAGGACCCATTGTCTGGTGATGAAGATAGCTTTGCTTCTCCCTTTCCAATCCGGATGCTTTTCATTTCCTTTTCTTGCCTGATTGCACTGGCTAGTACCTCTGTTACAACAATCAAGTGACGTGGGGAGTGTGCACATCCTTGACTTGTAGCTATAAATATATTAGACATGCTTTTTTAAAAATTGATATTTATTAAATCTTTTGTTCACAAGGCTACATTCATTTTTTAATATTTATATTGCATCGCAATCTATATCTCACACCACACCCTCCACCAAAATCCTGGTGTCCTTCGACCCACCTTGTTCCTGCTTTCCTTCCCACCCTGCTCCCACTCCCCGCAAGCGTCATCTTGTGTCCCAAGAGTCTTTGTTGGGTTTATCTGTTGTTGTTTTTTTCCATTTCACTTATATTCCACATATGAGTGATACCACGCAAAATTTCTTTTCCTTTCTGACTTATTTCACTTAACGTGATCCCTTCGAATGCCATCCAGATTGATGCAAAGGGCACAATTCCATTTTTTTTAGTAGCTGTATGGAATTCCATTGAGTATATAAACCACAGCTTCTTTGTCCATCATCTGTTTTGGGGCATTTAGGTTGTTTTCATGTCTTGGCTATTGTGAACTATACTTCTATGAACATTGGGGTGCAGATATTTTTTCTAATTAGAGTTTTTTGGGTTTTTTTTTGTTTTTGTTTTTTTTTTGGTCTTCTGGGTATATGCCTAAGAGTAGGGTTGCTGGAACAAATGGTAGGTTCATCTTTATTTGTCTGAAGAATCTCCAAACTGTTTTCTAAGGAGGTTGCCTTGATTTACATTCCCACCAAATTTACATCTCCATACCCCCTCCAATACCTGCTATTTCCAATATTTATAGGTCATCCTCACTGTTGTCAGGTGGTCTCTCACTGTAGTTTTTATTTGTATTTCTCTGATGATGAGTGATGTAGAACATTTTTTCAGGTGTCTGAAGGCCATCTGTGTGTCTGCCCATTTTTTCAATGGGTCATTTGCTTTTTTAATGTTGAGATGTATGAGCTCTTTGTATATTTTGGAGATTAAGCTCTTATATGATGTATGCTGTGTGAAATCTTCTGCAGTTCCATGTGTTATCTTTTTGTTTTAGTGGTGGTTTCTTTTGCTTTGGCCCCTTTGCCACAGCTGTTCCTTCCTCAACGATCTCTTCGAGGTTGAGATCATGGAGGGTTTACCCCACATTGTCTTCTAGATATTTTATCATTTTTGTTCTTATGTCCAGGTCTTTGATCCATCTTGAGTTAACCTTTGTGTGTGAGGATAATGAGTAATCAAGTTTCTTTCATTTGCAAAGAGAAAAGAAAGAGAAACTAATTAGTCATAGTTTTTTTCCATGAATTTTATTGAAGGAGCATTGCACCATCACCTCATGTAGGTTTAAAGTGTGCATTGTTGTAAATCCACGTATGATATATTGTTTGCCACCGCCATTAACTGTACATTTTCAGTAAGCGTGTTTTAATAGGTGGAGAAAAGTTCATTCTGTTGCTATTTTGTTGAGAGCTTTTATCATGAGTGGATGTTGAAACTTCATCAGCACATGCTTCTGTGTCTGTGGCTCATGGAACTGCTGGTTTGTATGCTTTCGATGTGGTGGAGTATGTGACTGGCTTTCTAGCATTCCTGGGATAAACCCCAGTTGGTCATCATGTCTAATTCTTTCTATATGTTGTTGGATGTAGTTTATTAGTATTTTTGGAGGATATTTGTCTCCCTACTCATAAAAGACATTGTCTATCATTTTATTTCTGTGGTCCTGGCCTGGTTTGGCATCAAGGATAATTTTGGCCTCAGAATGAGCTGATAAGCGTCCCTCTCTCTCCTGTTTGCTTGAAGCGCTGGGTTGTATTGGTGCTATTTCTGTTAAACCTTTAATAGAATTCAGTAGTGAGGACACCTGGTCTGGACTTTTCTTGGTGGGAAGTTTTGAAATGACTAATTCAATTTCTGACATGCTGCAAAGTCTATTTATTGCTTCCTTCTTGAATCAGTTTTGGTTACTTGTGTTTCTAGAAATTCATTCTTTCCTCCTAGTTATCTGTTCATTAGCAAAAAAGGTTTTCCTGGCTTTCCCTAAAAAAAATCTCTTTGTTTTGATAGAGCTGGCAGAGAAGTCCCCTATTTAATTCCTGATTTTGGTGTCCTGGAACTTCTGTCTCTCTTTTCTTGGTCTGTCGAGCTAAAGGTTGGTGAATGTTGATCAAATGTCATTGATTTCCTCTTCCTCCCCCCGCCCTTTTTTCAATTTCATTGATTTGACTTTAATCTTTTTTTGCTGTATTTGGTTAAAGTAACTTGATTCATCCCACTTTCTATCTAGCTTGTCCCCTTGATTGTCATAAACCCTTTTCCATCATTAAACATCCCTAAAAGCCCTGTTTTTGCAGGTGCTTAACAGTATATGGCTTTACTTAGCTCTCGCCCTGTTATTCAGCATTTGAAGGGTGTCTGCTTGCTCATCATGAAGAAAGATTCGATGAGAATCATTCTACTGAAATCTCATTGTTTCTTTAGGGTCATTTCTCAAATGCAGGTTTCCTGGGTCAAAGCAGGGACACTGATCATTCTCTCCGGAAGGAAGGGCTTTTGCCAGGTTGTGCTCCCCTGTATTCAGGAGAGTCTTCGACAGCACAGCCATTCCACAAGGTCGAGGGGACCCTGCCCCACTGCTGGGTCAGTGAGCGGCTGCCGGCGGCTCTCCAATGGCCCCTTCGCTGCCGCTGGTTGCGGGCAGGGGCCGTGCTTGCTGGGACAACACTGTGCAGCTGGCGGTCACCCAGCCCAGCCTCCCTGGTGGGGGCCTCGGGCCTGCTTCCCATGCTGCGGGGTCCCCTGGGCGTCGAGAGCCCTTGTTCTGGTCAGCGCACGCCGCGCACCGGCCCGCAGAGCCAACCTTCCATGCACGGAGGAGCTGGCGCACCCGCCCTGCAGGCGCTCCGCTGTGGGCACACAGCCTGGCACTGCGTGACCTCCCAGAAGCTGGCCCTGCTCGGCTTCCTGATGCGTCACTCACCGATGCGGCAGATCCCTGTGTGTGCCAGGTGCTAGCTGAGCCCTGCAGTCGGCAGAGTGGAAGCAAACACCTCCACCTTCAGGAAGCTTCTGCTCTGCCCGCCACCCCACCTCCCAGCCCGGGGCCATCTCCCTCTTGCACACAAGCACATATAACACACACACGTTCATGCACACGCACTCACAGTGCTGGAGCCCTGCCAGCCTGGTGCCAAAACACAATACCCAGTGTCCACAAGACCAGCGTCCCCCCTCTCTCCCCGCGGGTGTGGTAAACCTACCCTGGCTCAGGCCAGCCCGTCACCCTGCTCCTCATTGGCCACCATGTTTCTTGAGTGTGACTAGGCCAACTTGGAGCACAGGGCCATTGTGGTCCCTCCCTGTCCCTGGTCCCTCTTACCACCTGAGGGGGTCTAGCAGGAGGTGTCAGGTCACAATGGACCCCATTTGTGAGAGGAAGAGAAGCGGCACTGGTTCATCAGGAACCTTCCAGGGACGCTGGAGTGGGGTGCAGACTGTTAGATAGAAATCCTCTCTTGGAGGGTCAGCGTTTAGACCCAGGAGACTCGGGAAACTGAGGTTAGGGGCCTTGGGAGACCGACCTGGGTGTGAGGGTGCAAGCTGGCAGGCGTGGTGTGTGGCCTCCTTTCCTCCAGCCTTGTGGCCCTGCGTGTGACGACGGGCGCACAGGGCCCTGCAGTGCCCAGAGCACAGGAGGCCCGGCGGTCACAGGCATCCTGCAGGCGTGGGGAATCAGGGGCCACCAGGCCCAGCGAGCCGGGGGGACCACGCTGGCCTGCTCCCTGGGGGGACGAATGTGACATCAGTGAAAGTTACACAGTCTGAGCCACACCAGCAGTGACGCCAGGACCCAAGGCAGGTGGTGCTGGGTTGTCCCCCACTAGCTGCCAGGCAAGGGTCTAAGCTGAGGTTAGTCCACGCAGGTGCTCTCAGACACTGGCCCTGGGTGATGACAATGTCCACTCCAAGACCGTTGACCCAGGGCCTCCCCTTCTGCGAGGGCCACGGACTGAGAACCGGCGCAAAGGCGAAGGGGCGAGGCGTCTTTGAGCAGGAGACGCCTGCAAACTGCAGCATGGTGTGGGCAGCCGTGCTCATTTAGGCCATTTGTAATCAGCGAATGGAGACAGAGAGAGTTCTGAAGCACCCAGTCGGGAGGAATGGTTCTGTGGCTGTCATCCGAGTCCTGCGTTTCGGCTTCGGGCTGCTCGGAGGTCCCCCGTCCAGCGCGGACTGCCGGTAGCGGAGCCTCGGTCCCCGAAGGAGGCTCTGGGAAAGGAGCAAATCTCACCGCTCACGACCCCACGCTCAGCCCAGGGGACTGGCCTGCCCTCTGACCGGACCTCAGGGGAAGGAAAACAGAAGTCCATTTGCTGAGAGGCCTGCGTTGGATGGCGTTTCTCCTTGGGGCGCAGTGGGCTGGAGCAGCGCCTTTAATCTCCTCTCCACAGCAGCGAGGCGCC
Organism: Solenodon paradoxus; assembly: GCA_004363575.1. Taxonomy (NCBI): domain Eukaryota; kingdom Metazoa; phylum Chordata; class Mammalia; order Eulipotyphla; family Solenodontidae; genus Solenodon; species Solenodon paradoxus. Next base: position 79,219 of record RJWH01004825.1, on the reverse strand, counting down.
CCAAGGCCGTGGCCTGTGGGTGAGGTCCTGGGATCTGAGCCAGCCCTGATTCCCGGCAGAGCTCTGGGGGGGAACAGAGGGGCCACCGTGAGGCAGCGTCCCTGTGAGACGGGACCTGATTTGATTTCTTGACCATGACAGTCCTGTGAAGGAGATGGCACATCCCCATTTGCTGAGGGAGAAACAGAGGCTCGAGACCTGCCGGGTCACCCAGCAGGTAGCCGAGCTGGAGCCAGAACTGGCGCCTGGAGCTGTGTGAGTGTGTGAGGCCACCCACCCTGCCTCTGTTCTAAGCCTTCTGGAGAAGATACTGGGGCAGAGGCAACGCTAGGGCCTGTGCCGCCCCACATGGTACCTGCGGGGAGACAGGCTCAGGGACCGGCTAGCAAAAGGATGCACATCTGGCTTAAAGAATCCAGCCAGAGGCCCTGCCTCTCCCCGTCTCATTCCCGACCCAGCCAGCTCCTCGGGTCTCAGGGTCTGCTGCCAGCCGTGGGAACAGGCTCTGGGAGAGCGGCCGCCTTGGAGGGACCGGAGGCCTCTCAAAGCAGCACAGAGGCAGCCACTGGGCGCTGTTGCTTTTTGCAGATCCTGAAATATCACCTTTTAATTGCTTAATTTTCTGCATTCGTTCATTTTATTTAGACTAGCCTGGGGCTCTCCCGCCTGGCATATTAGAGAACTTCTTACTTTTTAATAATAATACTTAGCATTTATATAGTACGTTTCATGTTCAAAGTACTTTACAGAGTTTGCTAATGAATCGAAATGCTAACAGCCGCCCGGGGCGGGCCTGACCAGGTTCTCAGGCTCCTAATTGTGAGGGTGTGTTGATTCCTGCTGCCTGACCCCTGGCTCCCTCTTGGGACCCCCGTTTCCATCTGGAGCTGAGGCTCTGGGTCTCCGTCACAGCGTGGCCCCTGGGTGCTGGGCCATGCCCAGGGCTGGGGACAGGAGCTGCGTCACACAGGCCAGGGAAACAGCCACGTGCCAATGACCATGGTGCTAGGGCAGATGCCCCGGGCAGCGAGGAGCCTGGACATGGGGGCCGGGGCCCAAGGAGATGGCGACCCTCTGGGACCTGGAGGGGTCTCCGGGTGGGGAGGATGTGGGAAGTAAGATGAGTTCTCTAGAAGAGGGGGTGGAAGTACATCCTGGGCAGAGGGAAGACAAGCTGCAGAGAGGCCCTGCTGAGAGGCAGAGTTGAGTTCTGAGAGGGGAGCGGCAGTCAGATGGGCACAGAGGCCAGGCCCAGGCTGCAAGGACTGAGAAGTCCTCTAAGAAGGTGCAACAGGGTGCACAGACATGGGGCTTTGGTGCAGCTCCTTCTAGATCGTTCCATGAGGTGCTAAGAGGCTGAGTCTGGAGCAGGATGAAACGGAGAGGGGCAGATGGAAAGGAGGACAGACCCACAGTGATTTAGAGACACTGACCAGGACTCGGCGGCCGGCTAGGTGGGATGGAGGGCGGCAGGGCAGGTGCAGACTGAAGGTCTGAGTGTTGGGCCAGATGCCCCCACCCCGGGATGACAGGGAGACCTTGAATGGCTGCCACTGCATTCGGGGTCTAGGACCTGGAGGAGGTTTAGTAAAAAGGTTTAGAAAGAGCTGGACTCAGAAGTCGCGGGGTCCACGTGGCATTTGAGACCCCGGGAGTGTCCGTCCGCTCTGGGAACATCGGTGTGGAAGGAGTGGACTGAGCAAAGGCGCCTGAGGCCCACGCACAGCGTGGGGCAAAGTCAAGACGAGGTCGGTCAAGGTCACCTGCACAGAACCGTGTGTCTGGAGCTGAAGGAGGAAACTCTGGACAAGACAGATGGCCTGGAGGGTCCGCTGCACTGGCCTCCAAGAGGTTGGGGGACGACCGTCGCGGCGACTTGGGGAGAACAGTGTGGGGGGTATGCGGAAGCGTACGGGGTGAGGGGGCCGAGGGCGGCAGATGGGGTAGGAGTCAAAGGAGTTTTCAAGTCTTGGGAACTGATGCAGGAGCGCGTCCAAGGCCGAGGCCCAGAGCGGGTGGAGGTGTCAGACACAGGTGGCTGTGAAAGGCACGGGACACACATCAGGCGGGCCAGCGGGAGCAGAGGGGCTGCTGCCTCTGGACGCCGGTGTCCCTGTGGAGGGGACAGCCGGTCCGTCCCCTGCCGGGACCCTGGCCAGAGGCTGGAGCGGTCCTGTGCTGGTCCGTCCTGCAGAGCGGACACTCTGAGGCTTGTGACTACAGCTCAGGCGCCACCGTGCCCCCGTCCCGTCCTCTCCGCCTCCTCCTGGGCGTGTCTGCAGGACAGTGGCTCCCTGTGCCGCGGAGGCTCGGACGAGGCCGGACGCACCGCCCTGGGCACAGAAGTGTGACCTGGAGAGCAGAGGCTGGATCCCCTGTGGCTCCGGCAGGGCCTGGCACCTCCGCCCTGCGCCGGTGTTTGCCTGGGGCACATCTCCCAGCGCCCCGCAAGGAGAGCAGAAGTGACAGGGAAGACAAGGACAGCAGACCAGGACATGGGAGGGGGAGCAGAGGGAGGGGAGAGGCAGGCACTGCCCCTCCAGGTGGATGTCAGGGACGGAGGCCCGAGGGGGCTGGCTCCTGACGCCGGGCCTCCAGGCCAGAGGGACGCGGGACAAGAACCCTCTGAGTCTCCTCTCCGGGGTCTGAGTGAGGGGGTGCATGGAGGCATGTCTGTGAACACAGCCCCTGCTAAAGGGCGCAGTTAGCTCCTCCTGAGTCCTGGGCTGTCTCTTCCCGCCCTTCCCTCTGCTGGTCTCACTGCAGGTCCCCGCAGCCCAGAGGTGCCTCCAGTGGGGTCCCTGCTTTACAGATGGGAAACAGGCAGGCTGAAACTCAGCACCAGCAGCGGGACATCTGCCGGCTGACAGCCCCTCTGTGCTGTGTAGCCCCGGTCAGCGCAGAACTGCGTCCGCTTTGTCACGCTTGCAGGTGGACACGGGTCCGGGACATGCGAGGGGCAGGCATGTGTGGGGTGTATGTGTGTGATATGTGTATGACGTGTGTGTGGGATGTCATGTGTGTGACCTGTGGTTGTGTTTGGGGTGTGTGTGTGGTGTGCTGTGTGTGTGTGACCTGTGATTCTGTGTGATGTGTGTGTCCGCACCCAGTCGTGAGCTTCCTACCGGCAAAGTGACCTTTCTGGACCAGAAGTGTGTTTTCACCACAAAGCTGCTCGGTGCATCAGGACCCGGGACCCGAGGTGTGAATGAAGGAGAAGCACTTGGGGTGCAGGGCTGGCAGGACCTCTCTCTGCCCTGAAGACACCCCCCATCCCAGGAAGGAACCCTGCAGCCGCCATTCAGGAGAAAGTATTTACGAGAAATCGTGAACACGGAGATAGCCTCCAAATCAGAAAGAAAGAACGTGGGGCGTGTAAGCACGCAGGACAGACGACACAGGAAAGGATGGCCCAGAAAGTTGACTTTCTGTGCAGCATGCCGACACGCAAACTGAGTAACCAGGAGCTGGTTTTACTCGGTGCTTTACAGACACATTATGGAAGCAGCATCTCATCGGGGCTGAGAAGGCCGGGAGGCTCTGCCCGCACCTGGGGCCTGTGCTGGGCCTGGTAACACCGTGCCTTTCTTCCTCCTGCTCTTCACGCCCTTGAACTCCACCCGTGTGCTCCGCACTCGCTCAGAATCTTGGGGTCAAGGCGGGGGCTCGGCCCGCTGGTTCGGTGTCCTTGTGGTAACAGCAGTGTAGACAGTGGGGCGTCTGGGGTCCCTGCTCTGTCCCTGGCTTGCCCTCCACCTCCCTGGGGGGCGGGGTGACCAGAAGCTGCCGCTGGGAGATGCGCCCAGCTGCGCCAGCCCTGGCTCCAGTTTGGGGTGCCATCTGGCAGCAGTTCCCGGAACGCTGGCTTCCCCAAATGCACCCGCAGACACACCTCCCTCACCACCCTCACTTTCTTCTCTGGGGCCTGGCCGTCGTCGCCGGGCTTCCGCTGAGATGCGCGTCATTTGAATGTGGAGGAGCTCCCACCTAAGCGGCTTTGCCAAACAAATCAGAGCTGGACAGTCCCCTCGACATCATGCAGCCCCCACCATGTGCCAGCCCTTGTGTGGGGACCCCCGTGCTGGGGACCCCACTACATTCAAGGCAGTCTTTATCCACTTCTCAGTGGCTCTTATTCAACCTCTTTCCCCTCAACATTTCTCTTCGGTGGTTTCACTCCCCCCGCTTAGGGCAGCCCGGGGCAACCTTTCCTTTTCCAGAGGACCCTTCAAGTGTCAGGAAACGGGGCTCACATGCAGCCACCGTGACAGCGTGTCCCCCTCCTCACGCTGCACGGGCTGGCGCCCCAAGTTTACTCCCGTGCCTTCTCTGCACTGGGGCCAGGCCCGTGCTCCCGGCCCCCCGACACACGCACACGCCCCGGGGCTCCTGTGTGCTGCTCCGTAGAGCGATCCAGTCTCTCCTTCAGATCAGAAGCGGCCGTCTCAGTTCCCGGAGCTTGGAAAGAGTTCTTCAAGGAGAACTCGCCCCCGAGCCCGCTGCAGGGGTCTGCGTGGCAGGCGGGGCGCAGACCGTGCAGCGGCACCTGAGGTCTGGCTGCACCGCCTCTGGCTCTGTGCCCGTGGGGTCGGGGCCTGGGAGGCCTGTCCCTGGGCACCCACCGGCGAAGCTGTGGGCCCCGGTGGGAGCTTGCTCTTCCTGGGGCGCCCCCTCTGCTGGGTCACACGAAGGTGGCTGTGGGGGCTGCTCAGCCTTCCCGGGAGAATCAGACCATCTCTCTGGGCTCAGTGTCCTTTGTCTGTAAAGCAGTACGACTGGGAGGTGCTGTGAAACATTGAATGAGTGAGTGAGTATGTGAGTGAGTGGATGAGTGGTAATGAGTGGATGAGTGGTAATGAGTGGATGAGTGGTAATGAGTGGATGAGTGGTAATGAGTGGATGAGTGGTAATGAGTGAATGAATGAGTAATGAGTGAATGAGTGAATCGGGAATGAGTGAATCGGGAATGAGAGAGTGAGTGACACTGCCTCCCTGGCCAGGAGTCGCACCTGACACAGTAGGTGCTCAGGGATCATTTCCCTGTTCACCTTCTTCTCTTTTGGGGGTCACAGGAAGAAGCCTGCTGGGCCCACTTCATCCCACCTTTGCCCGCCGTCCGGTCTGTTTGCGTCCCTTTCGCCTTCCCTCTGTGCTCAGTGCTGCTCAGTGCCGCCCGGTCCAAGGCTTTGGGGGGACAATGCCCAGTGGCTGATCCCGCGGCTGGCAGGCCAGCCTGGCTGTCCTGGCAATGGCGTGGCCACACCCACCCTCCTCCGCTGTGAACAGAGGCACGTTGCCAGGCGCCCTGCCACCCAGGAGCGGAGCAGCCTGTTACATCACTGCGCACACACCCCTGCCCGCTCCCACGGAACACACTGGACGCCGCCCAGCTGGCCCAGGGCGGTGCTGCCTCAGGAGGGCGACTCCCTCCCGCCGCCCTCCGCGGTGTGGCCTGTCCTCCCGGGGCTCCTGTTCTCACCAGGATCCTGATGGGGCTACCGCATGGGCAGCGTCTGTCTCTGGAGCTGGGGTGGCGCAAGGGCTCACGGGTCGTGTGGGATCTGCGTCCCCTCCCCGCTGGCCTCTGTGACCAGCCGCTGGGGGCGAGGCAGGAGGGCACAGCGTCAGATGGTCTTTGGTTCAGATGATGTGCGTGGCCTGGGCAGGGATCGTGTCAGTGTGGGGTTAGCGTGGCCACTGAGACTCGCCGGACGCACCCCCACCAACGAGCTGCTTCCCCAGGTGAGGCATGGGGTGCCCACCTGTGTCCCGGTCAGGGGCATGAGATCCAGCCTGAGAAGCCAGCCTCCACTGACTGCTGGTCAGAGCCAAATGCAAAGGTTCTTTTTTCTTTTTTTAGACAAAGATGTGCAAGAATGAAGGCAGCCGGGAGAGAGAAGAGGGAGAAGCTCTCTAATTTTCATTCAGTTCATCCTGGTTGTTCCCCGGTCTCAGACCTCAAACCCGGGTTCTTGGGATGTACGTCGACTGCGCTGGCAGACTTAACCACTAAGCCACCAGGGTGCAAATGCTCTTTTCAGTAATTTATGGAGAGGCAGAGACTAGAAAGAAATAAACAGCAAAATCTCTGAAATCTAAAAATGATGACTGCGGGGAGGCGACAGGTGACGGAAAGGCAAAAGTGGTGAAACATTGATGGTTAATAAAATGAAGCGATGGGCATAAGAGACTTGAGGGTTTGTTACGCCATTCTGTTCGCGGTGCATATTTGGAAATTGTCATGATAAAGCGCTTCAAAGAAATTCATGGTCTGTGAGTCAGGTCCACACGTGGACTGATCAGGACAGTCATACTCAGTGACGGATTGAAAAGGGACTATCTTGGTAGTGATGCTCACTGGAGACTGGTCCGTGCAGGCTGGGAATCTGAGGTGCGGAGGGGCCCTGCCCTCGGGCTGCCAGTCAGCGAGAGACTCAGCAGCAGGCTGGGTCGGAGCTGAGCGCCCCACGCAGCTTTCCTCAGGAGCACGGCTGCTGAACAAAGCTCACGGCAGAGAAGGACATTTCTGCAGTGACAACAGCCTGAGCCACCATGCAGGGCTCACAATGAGCCTCGACAATTCCAGAGTAGGGTGACTTAGAGGCCACTGTGACCGGTGACAAAGTTGGACAGGTGGCAGGTAGCAGGTGGCTTCTGTGTCCAGACCGTGTAGCTGGGCATTCATCCAGAGGCCGAGGAGGGTGGGTCCAGGGGAGAGGGTGGCTTGCAGAAGATGTGTGTTCTAGAAAGTGCCACCGGTGAGGCACTGGGTCATAGACAGAGCTTCAGAACGAGTGTCTGGAGACCTGGGTCCTGCTCCCGGCTCCACCAAATGTCACTTTCCACGTCAGAGACATGGGCACAAACCTTTTAAGTCAGCACCAAGGCCAGGTAGGGTCACACATGTGGACATTTTTGGTGTGTGGCAAATTCATGTACGATCTAGGGGAGGGGACTCTGATCCCGCAGCGCTGGTCTCAGTCGTGGGGCACCTGATCAGGTGAATCTTATTGCTCAGGGCCAGTGTTCATGTCCCTGACGGTCTGCCTGAGATTTGTGGAAACCCCAGGACTCTTTGGCTGTCCCAGCTCTAGGGCCTTGTTTGCCGGATGGGTGTGCCCCAAGCCCGCTGGTCGGTGACACGGCCTCACGTCATACAAAAGTAAACAGTGCTCAGCCTGCTGGTACCCGCAGGTGCCTGGGTGAATGGATAGGACAGAACACGACCTGCTCAGCAAACATCCACTCCTGAGCGGGATCTGCAGAAAACCTCCATGGCCCCACCTTGCACAGACAGGCAGGGCTGCGCCACAAACAGGCACAACTGATGAGCCAAACTCTTCCAGAAAGGTGACACTGGGCCCAGTGCCAGGAGGACCTGGCTCCTGAGACTGTCGCTGCTGGTTCTCAGACAGGGCCCATGTCCTCGTGGCTTTATTGCCTCTTGGGTGTCCAAGTGGTGGCCGAGGGAGAAGACATGTTTGGAGACCTAGTTTCAAATGCAAGGACACAGGGCTCCACCACCGACGAAACAGGCAGCACGCGGCTGAGATGTGCCAGGACTGGACTGTGCCAGGGCCAGGTGGGGACGCCCCGCTGTTCAGACGCACCTGTCCTTTCCAGGGATGAGACACCTGCTTCTTATGATGGAGGGGTCTCTGCCTTGAAGGAGGCACAGACTTAGGGCCCGGGAGGGTGAGTCGCGGTTCGCCAGCTCTAGCCAGCTTTCCACTGAGCTCCTGTGGGGCTCGTGAGAGAGTCTCCTAACCCGTCATAAATCGTAGCGCTTCGCGTCGGAAAGGACCTTTACCGGTGGGGTAGGACTGTCGAAGCTCACACTGGTAGGTAGCTTGTCTGGCTGTAGGAAGGGCCTCCCACCTTCAGGAGGTCCAACCGCACCGACTGTGGAGCAGGGTCCCTGGTCGGCTGCCAGCTCCAGGCGTTAACACAAACCACTGCTACTGCTCCTCCTCGTTCATGTTTGCTGATTACCACAGATCTCACACGCCGTAGACGTGCCTGTTTATTGCGTGTTTATTGTTTTCGATAGTCACAAGACTGTGCGACCATCACACCTGTCGATTCCAGAACATTCCAGGACCCCATATCATCAGCAGTCACTCTCCATTCCCCGCCCCCAGCTCCTGATTGCAACCAATAGACTTTCTGTTGTTACCGATTTGTCGATTCTAACATTTCCTGTAAATAGAACTTGATCAGGTGATGGTTTGTGTCTGACTTCTTTCGTTTAGCCTATTTTCTTTCTTTTTTTTTAAAGGAAAGATGTAGGCACAAATGGAGGCGAGGAGATGAGCAGGAAGAGAGAGGCAAAAGAAGCGCTTCATTTATTTCTATTTAGTTGTTCACGCTGGTTGTTCCCCCCGGGCCTGGGTCTTGAACCCGGGACCTTGGGTGGTATGTGGTCTGTTCCCAGGGTGTACTAGACCGCTAGGCCATCAGAGCATGCCCTCACTTAGTCTATTTTCAGGGTTCACTCCTAGTGTAGCATAAATCAGACCTTTATTACTTTTTTGCTGCCAAATAATATTCCATTGGATGAGCAGAACCCATTTTGTTTATCCTTTCATCTGTTGATGGACATCTGGATTGTTTCTCTTTTATGGCTGTTTTAACTAACATGCTGCAAACATTTATGTACAATTTTTTATGTGGACATATGTCTCCAGTTCTCCTGGGTAGATGCCTAAGAATGGGGTTGCTGGCTTAACAGTAATTCTGTTCAAGTTTCTGAGGTACTGCCAGACTGCTTTTCCAGGAGCCAAGTCACTTTTCTTGCCAGCAACACTGTGTGCAGTTCCAGTTTCTCCATGTTATTTCCAATTCTTCTTATTTTCCACCATTTTGATCATGGCCATCCATCCCCATGGGTGTGAAGTGGTGTCTTCTTGTGATTTTAGTTTTCATTTGCCTAATGGCTAATGATACTAATTTAATATCGTCTCTTGTGATTCCTGGTCATTTGTATGTCTTCTTGGGAGAAATATCTATTCAAAGTCTTGATCATTTTTTTAAAATTGGGTTATTTGTCTTTTTACTGTTGATTAGTAAAGAGATCTTTATATATTCTGGATACTAGGCCCTTATTAAATGATTTACAGCTATTTCCTCTTTCTGTGGGTAGTCTTTTCACTTTCTCAGTAGTGCCCATTGTATGCAGAGCTTTTCCATTTTTTCAACTCTACCGAGGTGTAATTGACAGTAAAGTTGTGAGCTATTTAAAGTAAACATGATAACTGATGTATACCTAAGGATTATAATGTACATGATGACAACATGGTGATTTGAGAAGAATTTTGATGAGCGTGATTTATCTTTTTTTAATCTCTTGTGTTTTTGCTATTGCATGTAAGAAACCATTGCCTAATCTAAGGTCACAAAGATTTATATCTAGGAATTTTTTCTATGAGTTTGATAGCTTTAGATACTTTGTTTAAAAAAGAAATCTTTGCTCCAGCAGGCCCTGGTGGAGTAGCGGTTAGGTCAGTTGCCTCCAAAGGAGTGCAGGCCACACACCCCTGGGTTTGACTCCCAGGTCTGGGGGCGTTGAGGAAAAATAACCAGCATGAGTGACTAAATAAAAATGCTTCTTCCTCCTTTCTCTTCCTGCCTGCCTGCTTACTTGCCTTCATGCCTGCTGCACCTTTTCTTTAAAAACATCTTTGCTCCATTTTGAGGGTTTTTGTAATGAGGGTTTTTGCATACAGTGTGAGGTAGGCATCCAAGCTCATCCTTTCACATGTGGCGACTCCCATCTCAGACCGTGTGTGGAGAAGTCTTTTCTCTCCTCTCTTGCCATTCAATTATCTTGGACCATTGCTGAAAATCAATTGCTCACACATGTTTGGGTTTATTTCTAGATTCTTAATGCTATTTTCTTGATCTATATGTCTGTCTTTTGCCAGCACCACCCTGTTTTGACTACAGCAGTGTTGCAAGACATTTTGAAACTGGTCTGTGTCTTCTCACTTGGTTCTTTGTCATCATCATTCTGTCTATCCTGGATCCCTGGAATTTCCACATGATTTTTAGCATCAGCTTGTCAATTTCTGCAAAAAGCCACCTGGGATTTTGATTGGGATGGCATTGACTCCGGACATCCATTTGGGAAGTATTGCCATCTTAACACTTGATAAAGTGTTCAATCCATAAACGGGTGACGTCTTTCTATTTATTTAGGCCTTCTAAATTTTCTTTCAATAATGTCCTCCCTCTCCTTCAGGTCCCTCCCTGTCCTTTCCTTCCAGCCAAAGCAACTGCAGTCCCTTCTAGGGTTCCACGTGGGATGTGCTTCTTAACCCCTCGGACTGCTGAGCATGCCTTCGAATGTGTCCCTTTGTGTCCAGGTCCCTCTGTTGGTGTGAGGCCATGACCCTGAGCTCAGTGCATCCCATCCTGCCTGCATAAAGGGGACACCTGGCGGTCGGGTAACAGGTGGGCACAGCAAGTGCCTTCTCGCAGCACTGGGCTCAGCTTATGTGCTGGGTGATCGTCCCCACCCACCAGAAGTCCCAGAGCAGGCGTATTTGGCAATGTGTGCTGTGGGCCTGCTTCCTGGCCATGTTTATTCTTAGAGAAGGTGCTGAAGAAATTCCATTTCTGCAATCTGATCGTGCTCTGTGTGAGTCTCAATTCTTACCGAAGGCATCTGGGTCTGTGGCTGGGTGCTGAAGTGGAAGGTATTAGTAAAAAACAAAACAAAACAATAGTACCTTCACATGAAATTGCTTTCTGGAATTCCCACCATCTCCCAGAAAAGACTTTCAGATACAGATGTGGTTGGAGAAGAGACCTCCTCCAAAAAACTAGGTCTAGAAAAATCACCCATAGTCCAGCCTCTGTGCCTGGGACTCCCACCCACCATGTAACACCTCGTTCTTCAAAAGGAGTGGATGGCCAAGGGCCCCAGACCCTGAGATGCAGAGCCCCAAAGAAAGAAAGAAGCTGGAAGAAACAGTCTGCAAGGGGAAGAGAAAAAGTCATTCTGAAATCCTGAATGAATATTCATTCCACCTATGACACAAAAAATAGCTTAGAAAACGAATGCCCAGGCAGCAGAGAACAGCTCTCAAGGATTTGACAGCAGGAGGGAAAGGCTGGACAGGACTGGAAAATGAAACTGAAAACTCTCCTGGGAAGCAGAGTCAGAAGATGACAAAATGGCCCAGGAGAAGAAAGAAAACTCCAGGTTTCCTGCAAGAGGCCCAAAGCAGAACAAACCTCCCCTCCCAACATTCCAGAAGGAAAAGCAGAGAAAATAGAGAAGGAAATAATTGCTGAAATAATTCAAGATTCTCCCCCCAAATGAAAGCCAGGTGTCCAGATGGCAGGTCCTCGAGTCCCAACACGAGAGACAAAAATGGGGCAGTGACCAAACTCCCCCGAGAGGGTGGCTTGATTTTATTTCTCTGAGAAGCTGTCAGCAGTTGATTCCCCCTAAGATGTGGGCGAAGGAGGCCTCTGCCCATTGCTTCTTGTTCTGGTGGGTGAGCAGACTGAGATCTGAGGCCCCCCAGCGAGTCGCCAGACTCCAGCAGTCAGAGCCTGGGCCTGGGCTCCATGCTCCCCAGTACTCTGGAACACGCCCCTTCTCACGTCCTGAGCTCCCCTAGCATTCCCCGGGACCCAGATTTCTCAGCATGCAGACACAGGACTGAAGGCAGTTCTCCAGCTTGGGTGAGGGACTCAATCGGGGGTCCAGGACCCCTGCTGGCTCACCCTCCCTGGGGACATCAGAGACTGGCAGGAAGGCACTTGTTCAGGTGAGCTGCCCCAGTGTCTCTGCATTTGTGGTGGGTGGGGGAGGGCGCTGCAAGCGCATTTTGGCTAAAAGAACAGATAATACCATAGCCTCATCCTCCTTGGCCTTTTGAAGTCCCTAATCCATTGACACCTGAAGGAGAAACAAGATGTCCTTGTGGGTTAAGTAATCCTTTCAGAGTCACTGTGGTTGGTGTGAAGAGACAGAGCAAGGATGATATATCCCAGCTGTGCGTTTGCCTCGGGGGGAAAAGGAGCCCAGGGCCTTTCTCCAAACACAGAACTGATCCTTAATCCTTGAGTCAGAGGGCCATGGGAGAGGCTTTCATGGGGGCGTTGGGGAGAAGCGGGGGTTATGTAATAGAGGCATGGTGAGCTGTCTTTCACATGATTACCACGCTCGGTAATTATTATTATTATTATTTGACCTACTCTGAGGAATCCAATTAAATGAGAATTGTTTTGCAATCAGCTTGTTCCAATGATGACAAGATTTCTCCCTGCCAAGGCAAGAACAACCCTTTGGGTCTATACACACAGGTGATTTATCAAGTGGTTTGCCTGGATGGTTTGTTTTAGATGCTGATCCCCACGCATAAGTATATGGAGATCAGGCACGATCCCCCCATCTCATGAGTGAGCAGTTAGTTTATGGCTCAGAGAGGCCAGGTGACTTGCCCAAGGTCATACAGCAGGAAAGGATGACTAGGGCTGATCTGGTCACTTGGACCCCATTTCAGACTCTCTCCGCCACCCTCGGCTAGTTATAGAAACAGCAAGTGCTGGAGAGAGCAGGGGCCTCGGGTTAGATAAAACACTATAGTGCTGGTCCCGTCATGGGAGCCACTGGGCGCTAGCGAGCCCCTGAGCTTTGCAGACCCTGAGCGCCGACCCTCCACTGTGCTTCCACCTGCCTGGGTGGTGAGAACCTAGGAGCCGTGAGCCTCCGAAGGAGACCCAGATGGCAAGACTCTTACAGCGATATTTCAGAATTAAAACAGGGGCTTCCTCCTGATTAGAATAGCATGATAATTTATTGTTAAAAACTTGAAAATACAGAGAACTGTAAGAAACAATATTAAAATCACCCATCTCTCCATTAACATTATAAATTTCCTTTCTGAGGCTTTCCATGTACAGATGGGCATTTCTTTTTAAAGAATTAAAATTCTGCTTTATATGGTTTTGCACCCTGGATTTTTCCCTCTGTTTTAACTTATTTCATGTTTCTCTCCCCAGATATCAGTCTTTGAAAATATATTTTAAATGATACAGTAATCCATCATATGCAAGCAACTTTGCTTAGTTTTTGTCTTTGAAAAGCTATAGAAATAACTAAAATAAGAAAGAATGAAGTACAGAAAATATCTACGCAGATTTCTAAGGCAGAAAGTATCTTTTTGAAAAACAAAGAGGAACTAAAAGGCATTTAAGACATTTTAGCATTCCTCCCTTAAAACTCCAAAAAATAGATCATAGATACTTTAGAAAGAGAAACCAAGAACCAACAGAATATTTTTTTAAATGACAAACCTCTAAAACCATATCATTTAAATCAGGAACTAAAAACAATGTCACCATTAATATTATTGAAAATGATCCTAATATTTCCACAAATGCAATGAGATTTCTTAAAAACTATAAAACTGATTTGAACCTTGGACAAGAGATTAGTGTCTTTGTTTTTCTTACTGTTATGACTATATACTTTGAAACATGTGAAGTTAGTAAAAGTAACCAAAATTAATGACTGTTTGGGGGCATAGTTAGATATAAGATAAATATACAAATGTCAACAGCTCCTTTCTTTTTTAGCTTTAAGTAACCAAGTGGAAAAAAAATATTCACATTGAATATTTAGGAATAGAATGTAATAAGAAAGAAAAATGTCTTAGATAAAATCAAATCAAATGCTATAAACCAAGACCTGAATAGAGGGGAAGCCATATCTTATTCTTGAGTGGGAAGGCATGATATTTGTTTAAAGTCATCCCTCCTAGAAGAGACTTCTAATTAAGGTTTTTTTAAGGACAGATAACTGGACAAAACTTATTTGGAAAAATTAATTTCTAAGAATACCAATTAAAAAAAAACCAAGGAATCTGCATTGCCAAATCAAGACATACTAGAAAATCACTCTATTCAAATAAATATGGTGTTCATACAGGAAGAGAAACTAGACCAAGAATCATATAGAGAAAGCAGGAATATGTTCTAGTATTTTAAGAATCTAAATACTAAAAAGGTGGTCTTTTACTAATGGGGAAAGCTGGGTTAATTGGTCCTCAATCTTACAACTTAGACAATGATCAATTCCAGATAATGGCTTAAACATAAAATAAGAATATCACCAGAAATATTTTTTCTGTAACTACATAATTCAGTTGTAGAAAAACCTTTTCCCCAAGAATGAAAACTCAGAAGCTGTTAGAACAACCAGAACGAAGAGACAGAAATGTTTGTCAATATTGTACCATTTAAAGTTGTTTATGGCAAAAGACACCTTGAATAAGGCACTGATTTTATATATATATATATATATATATATATATATATATATATATATACAATTTTGAGGACCGCCAGTGGCTTAGCATCTATCACATACAAAGTGTTCTTACAAACTGATAGGAGATGATCACTCAATAAAAGAAACTGGGCTCAGGGTATAGAGAAACAATTCATAGACGAGCAAATGCAAGTGACTAACAAAAATGTTTTAAAGATGGCTACCAGCTTTAATATTAGAAGGAATGCAATTTAAATGAACAGCGAGACAATTTGTTACAGCAGTAAAACCAGCAAGATTTAAAAACAGCAATCACCCCCTTTTGCTCTCGGGGGTACGGGGAAATGAGAAGTCAGTTTCTGGTCACAGCTTAACTGAGAGGCAGTTTGGCAACATCTATTAAAATGATAGGTACATATCCTTCAGTCCAACAATGATCCCACACCTGAGAATCTAGGAATAGAGGTAAGCGCCATCAGTCCATGAAGCTTTAATGCAAGAATTGAAGTCTTGGAAAACCGGGGAAGCACAGCACTTAGTAATGGAAAGGGGTGAAATACAGCCTCATAGCTTCCAACTGAGAATATTCTATAGCCATTAGTAAGAATGCATTAGAACTATGGCAATTTACTTACTTGAGAAAACAAGGGTGCAAAAAGCTATCTACAAAGGACCTTGTTTTCATAACAACGTTAGTAAAACTTATGTGCTTCTATATTATGACTTGAGCACGGAGAACATATCACATTGTGAGTATAGATGTCCTGGAGAGTAGCTGTCGGTAGAGTTAAAAGGACATGACGGGCTGGAAGACAAAATGAAAAGGAAGAAAAAATGACCACTACTCCCAAAAGTAAAATAAACCAAAGGGAAGGATAGAGATAATATTCTCTGGGCCTTTTCCCTTGGCCCTGACCCAGACCAAGTCCAATGAGATTTGACATACCTGGCAATAAAGACTCAAAATGAAGAGTTTTTCTCCAATTTTTAAGCAAATGAGAACTAGGAGACATAGCATATCAGTTATGCTTAATATGGTTCAGAACTATCAAATGATCATTTGGAACAATTAGGTCTAATAGACACCAAAAACTTCATCCAATGACTACAATTTCACTTTCTTCTCAAGCACGCATGGAACATTCTCAAGGATAGATCGTATGTTGGGACCCAAACATGTCTCAACAAATTTACAAAGACTGAAATCATACCAAGCATCTTCTCTGACCACAATGGATTAAAATTAGAAATCAACCATAAAGAGAAAGCAGGAACATCCCAAATGGAGACTAAACAATATGCTTCTGAATGACACTTGGATAAAAGAGGAAAATGAATTGTTGCTTAAAAAAATACTTAGAGATAAATGAGATTGAAGACACGAGCTACCAGAGTCTATGGGATGCAGCAAAAGCAGTGCTAAGAGGGAAGTTCGTTGCAATCCAGGCAACCTTAAGAATTAAGAAAGCTCTCTACAAACAATCTAACCCTACACTGAAGGCAACTAGGGAAAGAAGAGCAACTTAAAAACAAAAATCAGTAGAAGAAAGGAAATAATAAAAATCTGAGCAGAAATGAATGAAATAGAAAACAAAAAAACAATCCAGAAGATCAATGAAAATAAAAGCTTATTCTTTGAAAAAGATGAAATTAACGAAACATTGGCTAGACTCACAAAGAATAAAGGGAGAAGACTCTCACAAGTAGAATCAGAAATGAAAGGGGAGAAATTATAACAGGTATCATAGAAATATAAAACAGCATAAGAGACTACTCTGAGCAGCTCTGTGCCAACAAAGTGGACAACCTTAAGGACATGGACAGATTTTTTTTTTTTTTAAGAAAGATACAGACTAAAAAGACTGAACCTCGAACAGTTGGAAAACCTGAACAGAACAATCACAAGCAAAGACATTGAAGAGGTAATCAAAAGTCTCCCTAAAAATTAAAGCCCAGGACCTGATGGTTTTTCTAATGAATTTTATCAAAACTTCAGAGATGAATTAATACCTATTCTTCTCAAACTATTCAAAATACTGAAGAAAAGAGAACACTCCCAAACATTTTCTATGAGGCCAACATCACACTGATACCAAAGCTTGTAGAGATGTCTACAATTAAATTAAAAAATTACAAATCGACATCTCTAATGAACATAGATACATAGATGTAAAAATTCTCAACAAAATATTAACAAACCAAATCTAACAATGCATCAAAAGGATCATCCATCATGACCAAGTGGCATTTTCTCAGGGATGCAAGGATGGGTCAACATGCATAAGTCCATTAATGTCATACATCATATCAACAAAGCAAGGGGAAAAAACACATGATCATATCAGCAGATGCAGAAAACATTTTTGACAAATGCCAATGCCCATTTATGATGAAAATAAAAACATCCAAAAATGGGGATATAATGTATATATCTCAATATAATAAAGACCATATATGATATGCCCACAGCCAACATCAAAGTCCATGATGAAAAATTGAAAGCATTTCCTCTAAGGTCAGGAATAAGGTCACTCTCAACCACTGCTATTTAACATCATACTGGAGGTCATAGCCAGAGCAATTAGGCAAGAAAAAGAAATAAAAGGAATTCAAATTGGAAAGGACAAAGTAAAACTATCACTATTTGCAGATGACATGATTATATATATAGATATATAGATATATATATATAGATATGTAAAACTGTCAAAAACTACTAGAGATAATAAAAAAATATAGTAAAGTGGCAGGCTACAAAATCAATGCACACAAAAATCCATTGCACTTAATATGCAAGCAACATGCTAGATGAAAATGAAATCAAGAAAACCATACCGTTTAAAACAGAAGTAAAAAGAATCAA
This sequence comes from Solenodon paradoxus, assembly GCA_004363575.1. Taxonomy (NCBI): domain Eukaryota; kingdom Metazoa; phylum Chordata; class Mammalia; order Eulipotyphla; family Solenodontidae; genus Solenodon; species Solenodon paradoxus. The sequence goes on along the minus strand of RJWH01004825.1, from coordinate 62,069 downwards.
ATACCTTGGAGTATACTTAACAAAGGAGGTGAGATATTTGTACAATGAAAACTACAAGTTGTTCTTAAAAGAAACAGAGAAGGACACAAAGAAGTGGAAAGACATCCCCTGCTCATGGTTGTAAAGAATAGATATCATCAAAATGGTCACCTTACCTAAAGCAATATACAGATTTAATGCAATCCCCATTTAAATTCCACAAGCTTATTTCAAGGAAATAGAACAAAAAATATAAAATTTTAAAATTTTATAAAATATAAAACAATAAAGGACCCTGAATAGCCAAAGCAATTATGAGAAAAAAGAATGAATTCAGAAGGATTACACTCCCAGACAATGAGTTATACTACGAAGTGATAGTGATCAAACTGTATGGTACTAGAATTCTAGCAGAGGCACAGATCAGTGGAATAGAACTGAAGCACCAGAAACTGACCCACTCAGATATAGTCAGTTACTACAAAGGAGTCAAAAGCATACGAGGGAGAAAGTCTCTTCAATAAATGGTGTTGGGAAAACTGGACAGCCACATGCCAAAGAATGAAACTAGATCATTCTCTAACACCATTCACAAAAATTCACTCAAAATGGAGTAAATACTCGGACACAAGACTAGAAACCATAAAGTTCTTTGAAAACAACATAGGAAAGACATTTCATGACATCGGCCTTAGAGAGGCCTTGGGGACTCAACTCCAATATCCAGAGAATCAAAAGCAAAAATAAACAACTGGGACCACATCAAACTAAAAAGCTTCTTCACAGCAAAAGGAAACATGATGAAAAGAAAAGACAGCCTGGGAGAAGATATTTGCATTTCATATTTCTGACAAGGGGTTTTTTATCCAAAATATATGAAGAACTCGTAAGACTCAATAACAGAAAAACAGACAATCCAATCAAAAGAATGGGAAGAGGAACCGGAGAGACGTTTTTCTGAAGAGAACATGCAGATGGTCAACAGGCACATGAAAAGATGTTCGTATTTACTGACCATCAGGAAATGCAAATCAAAACAACAATGAGATGTCACCTTACACCTGAGAGACTGGCTATTCTCCAAAAGTCTGGAAACAACAAATGCTGGCGAGGATGTGGAGAAAAGGGAACACTTTTGCACTGATCGTGGGAGCGCAAATTGATACAACACCTATGGCGAAACAGTTTGGAGATTCCTCAAAAAGTTGAATTGGTGCAACTGTGAAGAACGGTTTGGAGATTCCTCAAAAAAACTGAAGATGGAAATCCCATATGATCTGGTCATCCCACTTGTGGATGTTTACCCAAAAGAAACAGAAGCCCCCATCTGCAGAGATGTCTGCACCCCCATGTTTACTGCAGCCCTATTCACAACAGCTAAGAACTGGAAACTACCTGAGTGCCCAACTTCAGATGATGGATGAAGAAGATGTGGTCCATATACGCAATGGACACTGCACAGCCCTGAGAAGAGTTGAAACCCTGTCATGTGAATCAGTATGGATGGATCTAGAGGGGATGATGCTCCGTGAAACAAGTCAAAAGAATAACGATAAATGCCAGACGACCTCGTTCATAGGTGGAATGTGAATAAACAAAACAAAGTAGTTGAAACCAGCCCTTGGACACCTGCGATAGAACTGAGGTGATCAACAGGGAATGGACAGTGCCGGGTGGGGGAAGTGGTGGTGGAGCCCACTGGGCAATGGTGAAGCACGCTTGTGATTTGGTGGCAGGCAGGGTGTGTTGACATATATCTGAGGAATGGGGAAACTGCTCATGGGGGAACCTACAAATAGGAATTTATTTTAATTTATAAAATAAAGCTACTTTAAAAAATGTGGCTCAGATCTAGTCAGTAAAATAGTCTAAAGTAGCTTCTTCAGTGATAAGACAATAGTGTGAAATCTCTCATTGCCCCTCCCTTCTACAGGTGATGATACGGGTATTTTATTGCCTGGCTCACTTTTGTTGGATAAGTTCCCTCCCCACAATGCCTCTGCCCACAGGGGCACCTGCCCAGTAGGTCAACAACTGGATTCAGGATGTGTGTGAGAAGAAAAGAGCTGTCATTTGGAGCAGGCGAACTCTTGCTCTGAAGGTCATGTCGAGTTGGGGCTGGGGTCACCATCTGAGGCAGAGGAAGCAGGGTCGTCAGAGGGACAGAGGAGAATGGGCATTGCATCTCCCCCGAGAGAGCACTGCCATGGGCTCAGTGACTCCCCGCCCCCGCCCCAGCTCCGGTTCTGGGCGCCAGTCCTTTGTTTCCATCACCCTGCTTTGTGGATCATTATCTGTTCTGCGTAAGAAATATCCCCAACACACGTCGGCTTAAAGCCCTGGTTTTGTCTGGCTCATGATTCCGAGTCGGCGATTTAAGCCAGGTCCATGGCCGAGCTGAGCTTGGCTGTTCCAGGCTTGCGGTCACTCGTGGGCGTGGGCCTCTGTCCCCGTGGTCTCTCTTCCCCCAGGAGGCTTGGATTTGGTGGCAGAAGAGTCCCCAGTCAAAGAGCAGAAGCTGCAGAGCCTCATACGTTCTCGGCTCAGAACTCTCACAGCCTCTCCGCCAAGACCAGCCCAGACACAGGCGGGAGGAAGAGATTCCGCCTTTTCACGGAAGTGACTTTGAGAGACCGTGGTCAGTTTTCGCATCCCGCATCTCTTAGGTCACAGTTTTCAGTCCATTATGTGGATGGATTTGTGACCCTTGAAGCCCGAGCGGTTTGGTTAAATAGAGATCTTCGCAGAGATCAAATGCCACCTCTTTTCTATACCTGAAACGCTAAAAATTACAGATAATTCCCAGTGGCTGGTCCTTGGAGGGGCCAGCATTTGCAGAGACTGGCATCCGTGGAGGCTTAGGAGCCACTGGGCAGGGTCTGGAAGGACAGGTTCTCTCAGCTGGATGAGGGCCTAGGAGTGCAGGCAGGGGGACCACGGCAGCGAGGGCCACCAAGCAGGCAAGTGTAAGGCTTACGTGACATCTCTTACCCCACTTAGGCCCCGAACACAGGGTGCAAGTCGTGCTGTGTACCCCGAGATCTCTTGGCCCCTCTTCCTCTGCAGCTAATAAATGAGAGCACAGCTCTGTCCCCCGTGGGTTCTGGTAGAGCAAGAGCCTTATGCTTCTGGGGTCCCCTTCCTCTAAGAGTAGCTGGTGCAGGAACAGAGTCCTCCGGTGTTGAATAACAGCAAGTGACAACACAGTGGCCCTTACAGAACTTGGTGCAACGTGCGTGGTGGTACACGTTCCCTGGGGGCTGGGGGGTGTGACACCTTTGGACCTGGGTCTCTAGGCTCCCATCTCAGCTTCATGGCTTCTGAGCTCTGTACTAGGCGGGGCTCATGGCATTTCTCACCAAGAGCTGCTGGTGGTGACACACCTCTCCTGGGTCTCAGCCGAAGGAGGGACTCGACTGGGGCACTGAGCACGTCCTCAGTCAAAGACGGTCCATGCTCTCTCGTTGAGCCAACGAGGCACTGAATCAGTTTCCGAGGCGCTCCCTGCTGTGCTTGTCTCCCTTTCTCTGTTCTCCGAGGCCCTGAGCAGGAGCTGGTAGAATTTGGGCCACTCCAGGTGACATGCCGCAAGAATGTGGGGATCTTCGGCTACCTTTGGCTTCCTCCTGAGCTGATGCGTATTTTCTAAAGAGCGTGTCTATGAAGAATATATCGAGAAGGGTTAGAGGCCCAGAACAACCAAATCCCGATTGCTCTTACTCAAGAAATTCCATCGTCTTTAGTCAACACTTAACGTCAGCGTTATGTGAAAAAGTGTTTGCGATGCTTGCTAGAAGCTCGACATCCATTTTGTGCCTGCCCAGAGGAATTTGTTTCTCCTACCTTGAGAAGAAAATAATCTCCATTTTTCCTACTTATAAAAACATTTTAGTAATTTTTCTTGAAAAAAAAAAAAAAGGTGATTTCCAGGAGAAGCTTCCATAGGCATAAACTTCATGATCTTCCACAGTGGTAACTAAGTTATTGGGTTTTTTTCTTATACTAGAAGTGCCCGTAACCATGTTTGATAGACATTGTTTTCTCTCATCTCCCGTCTCTGTGTTCCCACTTCTTCATATTCCCGCCATTACGAAGCTGGAAGGTCAGAGGCAGGTCAATGACTATCATGAGAAATGAAAGCTAAAAACTCATGGCTTGTTAACAGGAAGACTCAGGCAAGCACATTATAGTTCCTGGTGGGGTTGAAGTGCAGGGCACACACCCACGCACTGCTGTGTGGACTTGTTCCCACGAAATGAGTCTTTCATGGTGGGAAAAGAGTATTACTTTATTTGATTGGATGCCTTTCAGCATGTTCTAGGGGGAAAATGCCAGAACTGCACCAGCAAACCCACTCATGACAAAGCATCCGCTGGAAAGTTCTCCTTTGTCTACCGTGGCCATTACTTCCTGTTACCCTGCCATTTACTCGAATTTTACTCATTCATTCCATACTTGTCCAGTATCTTCCATGTGAGATACGCAAAGAACCCAGGGTCCCACTTTGAGGAGTTCCCATTTGGGAGGTAAGGAGTGGGGAAGAAAAGCAAGCAAAGGTCAGTGCCCAGTAGAGGCCCTCAAGGGGCCCGACGGCTCAGGATGGATAGCCCAGAAGGCTGACACTGCTGTTGTGTCCAGAGGGAGGAGTAGACCTCACTAGGAAAAGAACCAGTGGTTGCAAAGGTTCAGAAGGAGGACGAGGCTAGTGGGTTTGGGGCCCTCCTGCAGTGGGGCCGCCCATAACGCACAGGCACGGAACAGTGTAATTGCTTGCGAGGTTGTGTCTCTTGCCTGCTGGACTATGAACGTTAGAGCACAGATGGCGTTTCCTTCCTCTACAGTATCCCTAACACTTCACCTTGATACAGGTGGGGCTGCTCAGTGAATGGAGAGATTTCAAACAAAGGTCAACACACAACAGACCCAACCATGGGCGCCATTTTGTTGTGGCCCTTGGCAGAGACCTGGCCTTCTTTCTCTTTTTGTAGAGTCTGGGACTTGGGATACTGAGGTCTAGTGCTTCCTGGATACTTTAAACCTCCAAGATTCTGCCTTTCTCCATAACGAGTTACAGAAACAATGGTGAAAAATGCAGTACGTTAAACCTAATACGGAAAAGCTAACACCATCTCCAAACTAGGATGTGCATCTCTTTTTGGTGTACAAATTAATGTCAAAGGAAGACATGGATAGAACATCACATCATCTGAAAAAAATTCTTTGATCAAAGAAGAATGTTTGGTAAACTCGTCTGGAGTTAAACTAATTGGTTTGGGAGCAGATAGAATCTCCCTGTCTCTGGAGATGCTCCGACATTAAATTAGTATTGGTCAAGATGTTTGAAGTTCAGAGGAAAGCGGATTCTCAGAGGAGGAGCCCATTTGAATAATTGGCATCATGTGGTGTTCCCAAACATTGGTTCCTAGCACCCAACCCTCCTGGAGAGATGAAAGAGACATTCCCCCCACCCCCAAAACTCATCCAGGTCCACTGCCAATGGAGACATTCTGGAAACTTCATGAGCAGGTGGCTTATGACCTTCCCTTGAAAACTCAGTGTTCAAAGAGCTCTAACAAGTGGACAGAGGAATGGGCTTGCAGAGAGGTCTCCTGCAGGACCTGAACCACAGTGGTGGTCTCGAACTCAGCACTGCTGACTTTGGGCCGATCATTCTTTGTTGTGGGTACCATCCCATGTCCTGAGAGCCGTGGGGCACCACCCCTGCCTTTTTACTCACAAGATGCCAGGAGCACAAGTGCTCCCCTTGGTCACAACCAGAATTGTCTTCGGACGTTACCAAATGTCTCCTGGGAAGCCCCAGTGACCTCCCACCGAGGAACCCTGGACTAGACTAACAAAATATGTCCTTGGATTTAAACAAAACATGGTCCCTATAGCTTCAGTTTGGAAACTTCCTTTGTCAGCAAATGTGTGCTCATCTAGCTAGTTACTGTCTTCTTCCTGTAGTGCAGACAGATTGAAATTCTAGCTCTCTAAGATCAATTTGCAATATTGCAGCCTAATTTGGAGGTGTGTCTCCTCATTGACAAGAAGACAGGACAAGAATTTTGTCTCACTGTCTGAGTTGCCTCACCTGTGAAGCGGGGAGGAGGCTTGTTCCATTTGTATGGACATCTCACGAGCCAACGTAAGTCACGTTCTGCCACAGCAAGGCTTCAAAAATGGCTGCTCATCTTCCTGTGTCCATGCGTCTCTCTTCAGCCAAGGTGACCCTGGGGCCAATCATAGGCCAGAACATGAGAATTCAACCTGACACTTAGTCCTTTCTTTCGTTGTTGGTTTACCTCATTCACATCCTGCCTCACACATTTCAAAAGAGTCAGGAGACCAGTATCATTGTTACAGGGGAAGAGCTTAGCTGTGGCGTCATCAACCAAACTCAACCTCTGGCCCCGCCATTGCCCTGCTGGGCCCAGGGTTGGGTCACTTAGTGCCCTCACAGTTCCCTCTCCTCACCTCAGCAAATGGGGTTAACAATTCCCAAGAAGTTGGTGAGGATGAAATGAGGTGATATAAGTAAAAGTTTCCAAATACAGCAGGTTCTCAGAAATTGTAAATGATCTCCTCAAGTCACTCAGGATGACAGACCCATGTCCCAGAGGTAGGGATTGGGGCACGAACACAAGTCTATATTCAGGGAGCGTTTGCCAAGTAGCATTTCTGGAATGGTCCCGAATAATCTCACCGTGGGTGTGGCTTCTGCCAGTGTGAGTGTGCACCAGCTCAATATAAACCAGACATCTGTGACGCGCAGTTTCTTGGACGATGAAGCATCAGGACTGAGGACAGCTGCCGCACCCTGCTAGTTTTCTGCGGGAAACGTTCTTCGGCCGTGAGCCCTGGGCTCTCCTGGAGACTGTGAATGTGGCAGTGGGGAGGGCTGGGGGCCCTCAGGCTCACAGACACGCAAGTCCCAACTCAGTCACATCACTGTCCTGGACTGGACATCCGGTTCTCAACTCCTTTCTCTTACTCGGAAACCTGGTTCTCCACGTGGACATGTCTCCTTCCGAGAGCGGGGTCCAGATGGCGCCATGCGTGCCTCTAAAGCTCCTTGGGCGCGGTGGGGGGCGCGGGGGGTCCCTACTCAGGATGCCTGTGCCACTGGGGCATCTGTGTGCAACGGGATCAGTTGAAATCAGTCTTCTCTGGGCATTTGTTTATTCATTGGTTCATTAATTTATTAGAGGAAAGAAGGAACAAAGGAAACAAGGAAGAAGGGAGGGAGAGGGAGGAAGGAAGGAAAGAAAGAAGAATTTCTATTGACTTATTTTTTTGGTTTCCCCTCTACCTCTCGCCCAGGATCTCAAAGCTGGGTCCTTGGACTTTACCTGGTCCACACCCCGCCACCTCGGCCACCTGACCCACAAGGGCACACCCTTCTCTGGGCGTTCATATCACCAGTTTGATATACACTCATATCTTTATTCAGGGTGTTTATATTCCTTATGGATTGCTTGGCTGCTCTTTGTTTTTTTAAGTTGCATAAAATATGTGCATAATTCCAAAATCAGTGAAGCAGGGCATTTTCAGAGAGGACAAGTGTCCACACCCATGTCCGCCTGCTCCCCTCCTTCTTCTGAAATGAATGTTGGTTTTACTCTCGCATAGTTTCCTTATGGAAAGTAAACAAATATGGCTTTTGAGTATATGTCGACATGGAATGTACACATGCATCATATACATGTATGCATAGTACGTAACATATAAACAAGGTACACAATAAACTAGATATAATTCTTCATCAGCGTACATCATGCACATATTGCTTCTTAATCTTGAGTGTGTGAATGTGACCATGTATGAATGTGTGCAAGTGCACGAGTGAGTGTTAATGTGAATGAGAGTGCGTGCGTGAGTGTGAATGAATGAGAGTGCGTGAGTGTGAGCATGTGCGAGTGTGAATGTGTGAGTGAGTGTGAATGTGAATGCGTGAGCGAGTGTGGGTTGTGTGAATGTGCATGTGTGTGTGAGACTGTGCGGGGAAGGCCATGGGCGCTCGACCCAGGCGCTGGCTGGGAGTCCCAGCCCTGCCATCCAGGCTGTGTGGCCGGCAGCCACCTAACTGCACACAGACAGGCTGGGGACGCAGCCACGCAGTGGTGGCTCTCCCGACAATCGGAAGTGAAGGGGCACAGCAGGGGTCTCCAAAGGCAGGCCCAGAAGTGCCAGAGCCGGGCCTGTGCCACCCCGGCCCCCGTAACTCCCCTCACAACCCCCACATGGCCGCCACAGTCACAGCTTTTCTTCTTGGATGGCCGCAGCCTCACCATCCCGTGGGGCAGGCAGGGGGGCTGCTATAGACCTGGCTTGGCAGATGGGGAGACCGAGACCCCAGAGCCTCCCAAATCAGAGTGGGGGGAATCTCAGAAAGAGAAGCCCGCCCGTCCCTCCACAGGGAGAGGGTGTGGGACGACCCGGGAAGGAGCCCGGGCCTCTCTCATCTGGGTTTTTTAATCCGTAAAACAAGACCATCTCAAAGGCCCCTCCCAACACTCAGCAAACCCCTCCACGCGGGAGTCAGGAGCTAGTTGCCTTCCTCTCCTATCTGTCCAGCCCCCCTGGGGTCTCCATCCCTGCAGAGGGACCTGTGGGTGGTGGGATCGCACCCCTCCTCCCCCGCCAGGGTTCCAGGTGTCCTCCTTCCTGCCACTTAGTCACCTGCTCAGGAATGCGGCACTTGGGAGATGGCGATGGAGGGAGGGACGGAGCCTCTCTGGTCCTTCCAGCCCCCAGGTGTTCTCGAAGCTCCTGTTTCCGCTCAGCTCCTCGCCGGAGGGCTGTTCCTGTACTTTGGGCAGGAGGAGAAGTTTCTGCTCTGTGTCCCACGTCACAGGCTTTCCCTTTCTCCTACAAAAAGGGACTCTAGTGGGAAAGGTCTTGAGGATAAAATAAGACCTAGATTCCAAGCCCTTTTAACAAAGGAGCTGGCCATCAGAGCAGGGCACACAGGTCCTTCCAAGGCCAGGGGCCTCTGCGAGGGACCACGGCGAGCCGTTTCCAGATGAGGTCGCCCCAGAGAAATCACGTGCCAGCGCCACGCAGAGCGAGCAGGGAAGCTGAGGTCCGGAAGAGGCAGTGGAATTGTGAGCCCCTCACTGTCATCCAGCGACGCGGTGTGGGGCACTGCCGCCTGGTCTGCTCTCTCAAGACCCCCTTCGGGGTTGTCATTACATGTCCCCAAGTCCTCTGTCAGACTGTGTCCCCACAAGCTGGGACCTCTCCCCAGGCACTTGTTCCCCCCTAGAAGGAGCGAGACAGTGGGAGCCTCCTTCCCATTCATTTCATGTCAAAGTTTTCAAGTCTAAATGTGGTTTTTGATTTTCCAGATAAGTTGTGAAAATAAATGACTACTCTGCCCATCCCGCGAATTCTCCTTTCTTCTGTACACCTGATACACAAAGACCAAAGGTCACTCTTCTGTATCAGGTGCTTTCCATGCACAGATTCGGGGCTGTGTGGTTTCAGCATTCACCCCAAACCTGTTACGGGGGGTGAAGCTTTCCAGGTCTCCTTGGACCCCAAGCCCACGGTCACCCCACTCTGCCGAACACCTCCAGAGCACCATCCTGAAGACCCAGGTTTGTTCTGCCCGCCGTGGCAGGGCTCCTGCCTGGCGTCCCCACGTACAGAAAGGCTTCAAGAAGATGCAAGGGCTCAGCAGCCCAGAACTTTCCACACAGGCCTCTCGTCTGAGAGCTCTATCTACGTGTCATTTCTTAAGCAGGTACAGGACTCTCCTAGCACAGCTCACAGGCAGACGGAGACAGCCTTGCCTTTTTTCTTGGGAAGCTGGTAGCCTTGGGGAAGGTTGTGGGAAGATGAACTGGAATACAGGATGCGAACAGCTCTCTCCCTGCAAACAACTGCCCCCAGAGTGTGCCCCAGCCTGGCATTTCCTCTTGTGGTGCCCGCTCCATCTGCAGAAAGACCTGCTGAGAGGATTTAGAGTGTCACCCAGCTCTCCTCAGAGCCCAGCTCTGGAGCAGTGGCTAAGGCTGGTGACAACTCTAGACTTCATCCTGGATTCCTTTCCTCGAGTGTGAAACTGCGGTGATGACACCCACTCACAGCGCTGCCTTGGGATCCCAAGCGCTAACTCCGGGAGCGTCCCTACCCAGGGCCCGGCACGCTTATTAGAGACGTGAGTACATTTTGCTGGCCCATGACCGAGATCTGTAATTACTAGTCTGCATTGATTATTGGAAGGGAGGAAGAATGTTATAATTTCTAAAAATTATATAAATTATCTTCTAGAACTTAAAAAAAAAAAACTTTCTGTGACTATATCTGCCTTTGTTTCTGCTTGTATGGAAATTAAATTTTTGCCTTTTCCTGCAAAATTATCTTTTATAGTCTCCTGGATTATGATAATAATGCTTTGTACTTTTGCAGGGCCTTTTATCCGAGAATCTCAAAGCACTTCATAAACTTTAATTAATTCTTTCAACAAGCCCCGTGAGGGAGGTAAGTATTATTATCCCCATTTTACAGATAAGGAGAGCGAGACATTGAGAAGTTAAGTAATTTGCCGAAGGCCCCAAAGCAGTTAGAAGCTGAGTCTGAACAAGACCGCAAATGGCCTGTCTCGGGCTGGCTTGGCCCACTGGGGCTGCCTGCCGGTCTCCGAGGGCCCCGGGGCATGATTGACGGGAGACCTCAATCAATTGCAGCGCCCATGTTAAGTACATGTTTTACGTCTTACAGGCGTTATGGGGAGTTATTCAGGCTGACTCATCTGTTCTGCCCCTGAGTCCTGGCCTATCTTCAGGTGAGCTGTGCACAGCCTGCAAACCCCCTTCTCAGGTCCGAGTGCTCCTGCTGTCTCCAGCCCCCATATCTGCCATCAACCAAGCAGCTGCCTCACGCAACTCTCTAGGTTGGTGCCTGTGTTTGGTCTGTGCCAGGTCCTCTAAATCGATTCGTATGCAGCCTTCTGACTGACAACTGACATCCCCATTTTACAGGCAAGGAAAACTGAGGCTCGGAAAGTGTAGTGGCCCGGGTCACACGCAGAACCCAGGTTCCACAGGTAGTTAGTGCTCAGTGAGTGTCAGCCAGCGGTCCCCTCGGCCCGGCCGCTGCCCACACCACAGCACGGCGCGGACGCCAGCTTGGATTGCCTTTATCACGTCCAGGCTCAGGCTCTCGGAGGCCCTCCTCACCCTTGTCATCGCAGGACCCAAGAACAGTCATGACAGCTGCTCCCGTGTCCTCTGGGACGACTCGGGGCCACTGGTCCTGCCTCCCGCCTGTCTCCATTGGGGCCTCACTCTCCCATGAAGAGGGTGCTGGAATGGACGTGCTCTGGCTGTCAGCCTGCAAGACCCAGCAGGGTCAGAATCACGAGCTCGGTCTTGGGAACGGAGGGTCCCCGCCGCAGCACCCCAGGGTGAGGGGTAGAAGGAGGCACAGTCATGTGACCTGAACCCTCATGCTTCTCTCTGGCACCGGAACTCAGAGAAACAAGACCATGTTCTACCAGATTCTCTTTAAAAATAACAATCATCACTTCGTGACACAACAGCTCAGTTTTGTTTGCTTTAAGGAAAGGTGCAGGCAGGATTGAAGGTGAGTAGGCAGGTAGGAAGAGAGAAGAGGAAGAAGCAGTCTTCATTTTTATTTATTGTTCATCTTGGTTGGTCTCCCCAGGCCTGGATGTGCACCTTGGACCTTGAGATGAAGAGGGTCTGGGCCCAACCGTTACTGCACCATGGCAGGTTGATATCTCAAATTTTTTAAAAGTATTTTATTGCAGTAACTTTGTTTTATAAATTAAGATAATCTCATGTGCAGGTTTCCCATATGTGCAGTTCCCCCAGGCTTCAGATTTATGTCAGCACACCCTGCCCTCCACCAGGTCACCAAGGGTTCTTCACCACTGTCCAGTGGGCTCCACCACCACTTGCTACCACCCCCCACACACGCACCGTACCACCTGACCCTGCCCGGTCCCTACGAGTAACCTCGGTTCTATTGCAAGTGTCCAAGGGTTAGTTTTGTTTCATCTGCTCCTTTGCTTTGTCTGTTCACAGTCCACCTATGAGTGAGGTCGTCTGGTATCTGTCTTCCTTCTTTTGACTCGTTTCACTGAGCATCATCCCCTCTAGTTCCATCCATGTGGATTCAAATGACAGTGTCATCTCTTCTCAGGGCTGTGCAGTGTCCATTGTGTGTATGGACCACATCTGCTTTATCCATCATCTGACGTTGGACACTCAGGTAGTTTCCAGTTCTTAGCTGTTGTGAATAGGGCTGCAGTAAACACGGGGGTGCAGACATCTCTGCGGATGGGGGGTTTTGTTTCTTTTGGGCAAACACCCAGAAGGGGGATGGTGGGATCATATGAGATCTCCACCTTCACCTTTTTGAGGAATCTCCACACTGTTTTCTCCATAGGGGTCGTACCAATCTGCACTCCCACCAGCAGTGCAAAAGTGTTTCCTTTTCTCCACATCCTCACCAGCATTTGTTGTTTCCAGACTTTTGGAGAATAACCAAACTCTCGGTTTCCATTTCCCTGATAGCCAGCAAGTAGGAGCATCTTTTCATGTGCCTGTTGGCCATCAGTACATCCTCTTCAGAAAAGTATCTCTCCAACTCCTCCCTTTATTTGATTGGAGTGCCTGTTTTTCTGATATTGAGCTTTATGAGTTCTTTGTTAATGTTGGATATTAAGCCCTTGTCAGAAATGTGGGATGTAAATATCTTCTCCCAGTTAGGTTGCCTTTTTTCTTTGTTGATATTTTCTTTCACTATGAGGAAGCTCTTTAGTTGGATGTGGTCCCAGTTGTTTATTTTTCTTTTTGTTTCCCTTGATGTTGGAGTTAAGTCTCCAAAGACCTCTCTAAGACTGATGTCATGGAAAGTCTTTTCCTATGTCGTCTTCCAAGAATTTTATGATTTGTGGTCTTACGCCCAAGTCTCTAGTCCATTTTGAGTTAGTTTTTGTGAATGGTGTTAGAGCGGTCTAGCGCCATTCTTTTGCATGTGGCTGGCCAGTTTTCCCAGCACCATTTGTTGACGAGACTTTCCTCTCTCCTTCATATGCCTTTGTCATAGATTAATTGACTGTGCGTGAATCAGATTCTGGCGATTTAGGTCTACTCCATTGATCTGTGTCTCTGTTATTATTCCAGTACCATACTGTTTTGATCCCTATCGCTTTGTAGTATAGCCGAATATCTCAGAGTGTAATCCCCTGGGTTCGTTCTTTTTTCTCATAATTGCTTGACTATTTGGGGTCTTTTGTTGTTTCACACAAATTTTAAGATTTTTTCGTTGTTGTTCTTTTTTCTTGGAAATAAGCCTGTGAGATTTCAATGGGAATTGACCATTTTAACAATGTTGATTCTTCCCAACCGAGGGCAGGGGATGTCTTTCCATCTTTGTGTCCTCCTCGACTTCTTTTAAGAAGGATTTGTAGCTTTCATTGTAAGGGTCTTTCACATCCTTTGTTAAGTTATTCCAAGATATTTGATTCTTTTTTTATTTTTATTTTAAATGGTGCTGTTTTCTTGATTTAATTTTCCCTTCTAGCATGTTGCTTGCATATAAAGCGCAGTGGATATTCGTGCATTAATTTTGCAGCCTGCCACTTCACTGTGTTCTTTGATTAGCTCTGGTAGTTTTTTGACAGAGTTTTTAGGATTTTCAATATATATAATCATGTCACCGGCAAATGATTGTTTTAGTTCCTCTTTTCCAATTTGAATTCCTTTTATTTCTTTTTCTTGCCTAATTGCTCTGTTTGAGACCTCCAGTATGATGTTAAATAGCAGTGGTAAGAGTGGGCAGTCTTGCCTTGTTCCTGAGTTTAGAGAAAATGCTTTCAATTTTTTGTCATTGACTCTGTTGTTGTCTGTGGGAATATCATATATGGTCTTTATTATGTTGGGATATGTACCCTCTATCCCCATTTTATGCAGGGTTTTATCCTAAATGGGTGTTGGATATTGTCAGAATCTTTCTCTTAATCTATTTACATGATCATGTGGTTTTTCTCCTTGAGCTTGTTGATATGATGTATGACATTAATAGATTTATGTATATTGAACCATCCTTGCATCTCTGGGACGAATCCCACTTGGTCATGATGGGTGATCCTTTTGATGCATTGTTGGATTCAGTTTGTTAATATTTTGTTGAGGTTTTTTAAATCTATATTCATTAGAAATATTGGTCTGTCATTTTCTTTCTTGGTGTCATCTCTATCAGTTTTTGGCATCAGTGTGATGTTAGCCTCATAGAGAGTGTTTGGTAGTGTTCTCTATTTGTCAACATTTTGGAAGAGTTTGAGAAGAATAGATATTAATTCTTCTCTGAAGTTTTGGTACAATTCATTAGAAAAGCCGTCAGGTCCTGGGCTTTTATTTTTAGGGAAAATTTTGATAACCTCTTTAATTTATTTGCTTGTAATGTTTCTGCTCAGCTTTCCAACTGTTCCAGGTTCAGCCTTGGTAGATTGTATTTTTCTAAAAATCTGTCCATGTCCTCAAGGTAGTCCATTTATTAGCATAAAGCTGTTCAGAGTAGTCTCTTTTGATACTTTGCACTCTTGTGGTGTCTGTTGTCATTTCTCTCCCTTTCATTTTTAATTCTAATTGTGAGAGTTTTCTTTCATTTTTTTTCTTTGTGAGTCTAGCCAATGGTTTGTCATTTTTGTTTATATTTTCAAAGAACCAACTTTTGTCTTCATTGATCTTCTGGATTGTCATTTTGTTTTCTATTTCATTCATTTCAGCTCAGATTTTTATTATTTCCTTTCTTCTATTGATTTTTTGGCTTTAAATTATTCTTCTTTCTCTGGTTGCTTTCAGTGTAGCATTGGATTGTTTATTTGAGATCTTTCTTGTTTCTTGAGATAAGACTGGATTGCAATGAACTTCCCTCTTAGCACTGCTTTTGCTGCACCCCATAGACTCTGGTAGCTCATGTTTTCATTCTTATTTGCCTCTAAGTATTTTTTAATTTTGTCTTTATTTTCCTCTTTTCCCCAAGAGTCATTCAGTATTATATTTAGTCTCCAATTAATTTGGGGTATTCCAGCTTGCTTTCTGTGGTTGATTTCTAGTTTTAATCCATTGTGGTCAGATAAGATGCTGGATATGATACCTGTCCATAGAAACTTGTTGGGATATGCTTATCCTTGAGAATGCTCCGGATACTTAAGAAAGTGAAATCTGTAGTGCTGGATGTAGTGCTGGATATATCTATTAGACCTCTCAGTTCCAATGGCCATTTAAAGCTATTTCCCTGTTTTTTTCAACCTGACTGATCTGCCCATTATTGTAGGTGGACTGTTGGAGTCTCGTACTATCATTGTATTGCTGTCGATGTCTTTCATCAGTTCTAATAATATCTGCTTAAAATATTTTGATGTGCCTTCATTCGGTACATATATGTTAATAAGTGTCATGTTTTCTTGCTGGATTGACACCTTAGTCATTATAAAATGTCCCTCTCTATCTTCTGTTACACTTTTTAGTTGGAAATCTGCTTTACCTGGTATAAGTATATCTGTGCCTGCTTTTTTTTTGGTTGCCATTCGACTATAGGAATGTCTTCCAACCATTAACTTTAAGCCTATATTTATGTACTCATGTACTCATTCTAACCATCCATAGTTTTATTCTCCTCTCCCCTCCCCACTTTTTATATTTTCTGTCTTACTGTTTTTAACTGGGGGTTCGTTTACGCATTATAGAGCATCCTTTAGCATTTTTTGTAGAGCTGGTTTTGTGGTGATGAATTCCTTTAACTTTGGCTTATCTGAAAAGCTTTCTATTATTCTTTCAGACCTACATGAAAATCTCACAGGGTGTAGTATGCTTGCCTGAAAATTCTTTTCTTTCAGCACTTTGAGTATATAATGCCATTCTCTTCTGGTCTATAGAGTTTCAATTGAAAAATCCACTGATAATCTTATGGGAACTGCTTTGTATGTTACTTGTTTTTTCTATCTGCTTTTAAGATTCTTTATCTTGTGTTTTTGACATTTTGATGACAATATGTCTAGGTATAGGTCTGTTTGAGCTTCTTTTGTTTGGAATTCTTTGACTTCCTGAATCTAGAGGCTTGCTTCATTTCTCAGGTTAGGAAAGTGCCAAGCTATTATTTCTTCAAATACAGTTTCTGCCCTTTTTTCTCTCTCTTCTCCTTCTGGGACCCATATGACATGACTATCGTTCCTTTCAATGTTATCGCATAGATCACGAATGCTTTCTTCCTTTCTTTTCATTCTTTTTTCTCTTTATTGGTTTGCTTAAGTATATTCCTCTCTCATAACTTCTAGCTTACTGATTCTATTGGAGGTTTCATCCATCCTACTCTTGAGTTCCTCTATTGAGTTATTTAGTTCAGCATCATGGTGTTCATTTCTTTGATATCTTGTTTCATTTCTTCTCTCTCTTTTTTGTTATTCTCTTTTTCTTCCTGTATTGTTTTCTTGCTTTCCATGAGTATGTTTTTCACTGTTACCCTAAATTCATCCTCAGGTAGTTTGTGCATGTCTGTTGCAGTCATAGTTTCCCCTGGGATTTTAACTGGATCCATTGTTTTGTGTATCTTTCTCTGTGTCTTGGCTCTGTTTGAAATTTTCCTTATGTTTCTGTGGGCAGGTTTCCTTGCAGTGATGGCCTTGTGTAAGGTATTGGCTTGTAGCAAGTAAGTCTGGATCTTGAACACTGGAATTTCTTGAGATGTGTGGTGTCACCACTGGTTGGGTTGGTTGAAGTTTTTAGGTGGACCCTGCATTTGGCCCTGAGAGTTCAGCCTATGGAGCTGGAGTTTGTGTGGGGGATGCTGAGCTTTCCCCCCAGGTCCCAGGTCTAAATGATAATGACTGTCTTGTCATTGGCTCACGATCAGCAATCAGGCGGCTGCTCCACCTCCACCCACAGAGTGGTGCTGCGGGTAGCAGTTGAAACTTCCTCCCCTCTGAGAGACTCTTTCTTCCTCTAACACTGGGGGGCAAGACCCGTGGCTCCCAAGCAATATGGTGGGAGGGAGTGGAGGGGCTGGAGATGCCCGGAGCTGCCTTCTGGTTATGGTGGCGCCCAGTGTAATTTCCCCATAAGCGCTCCTGCTCAGACTGCTGGGGCCCTAGTCCTCCGGCTCTGCACCAAGACCCTTTTGCCCCCGGCTCCATATCCTGGTCCCACTAGGCAGGTTCTCTGTTGCTTTTGGAGTGACTCTTGGGAGGCCTGGCTCTTCCTGAGGCTCCACTCCTGTTGCTTTTTCCCCCAAGGCTGGGAGTGCTGAATTCTCAAAGCAGCTCTGAACCCTGATGCCTTCACTTACCTTTGTGGTGGTGATTCTTGCCGCTGTGTCTGCAGCCTCCAGGTCTACCTTTCCAGGCTGCGTGTGTCTGAAAAATAGATGATTTCCAGTTGTGTCGTGAGGAGGGGATCTGACATGTCCTACCAGGTCTTTGCTCCTGCATCCAATCCATGTTCTGAAAGCTTGTTTTGGACAAAGTTGCTTGTGGCTCGAACTTTTGGGGGGTAGCTTGTTTTGGTGACATGATCTTAAAGTCAAATATGAGGACTTTCCTTGCACACAGGAGCACAGCTGGGAAGGATAACGGCAGCAAAAGCGTGCTATTGTGCACTTCCAGCAGGAACCGAGGACCTGGCCTGGCAGACAGCACAGCCGCAAACAGCGCCGTGAGCCACGGAATGAACATCTGGACTCTAAATGCCAAGAGTCCTGGAGGACTTAGTGCGAGTCCTTGGGCCACCACTCCTTCCCTCTGAGTGACACGAATCTTGCTTGATTTAAATACCTCGCCGACAATGCTGAGGCCTTTGCTGCTGCTGAGGTGATGGCTAATCACTGCCTGCATGGTGAGAACTGCCCGTTGAGGTGGAGGGGTGCCCCTCACCGGCCCAGGCGGCACCCGTGGCTCCAGCAGCCAGGCCCTGTCGCTGCGTGCCCATCACTGGAAGCCAGTTCCTGCCTGACGGCACTAGCTCTCCTGAGTGGAAAGATGCAGTTTTCTAAGTTTGAACTTGATTTCTTTCCTCTCCCCCTTGTCTGAGCTGTCACTGGTTTGGAGTCCGTTATTTCTCTCTTGGCTTATTAAGAGTCTGTATCCTGCCCTCATGGGTTTGTGCTATGAGTGTGACTTAGGATCCCTCAGTGAACCTGCATCAAGTAATTCCTGGCCAAGCCCACCTCAGTCTCTGGCACAATTTGCCTCTAAACAAAACAGGCGCAGAGATGTTGGGACTTACCCAAGGTCAAACAGCTGTCCAGTGGAGGAGGTGGGATCTAAACCACATTTGTTCGCTCAGAACCGTCTCTTCGCAGAGGAGATGGGTTCTTTCTGGCTGAGATCACTGGTGACTGGTTAACCGGTTATTGTTTTACCTGTTGGTGAACTTGGGTCATGAGTCTGGCATTTGCTGCTACTCAGGGCTGGAGCTTCTGCCCAGTTCCCCTCCCTCGCTGTTTTCAGATGTGGACAGTCAGCAAGATAAAGAGTCTTGTGTTCACCGGAGCAGCCGGCTGCCCTCCCATTTTAGGGGAGGGAAAAGTGAGGTTTGGAAGAGGGAAACAGCATGGCCAACGAGGTGTAGCCAGGACGCGGCAGAACCAGGCCAGGAACCAGGTCCTGCGGGGCACGAGCAGTCACCCTGGGCAGCTGCGGGCAGGCCGCTGTCGGGCGGTCTCCCAGGTGTGATGCACACGTGCTGTTAAGCCCCAAGGCGCCGTCTCCCCCTGCGGTCAGCAGGCCACAAGGCCGCTCTGTGAGCGGCCTGCAGTGATGTCACTGGGAGTTGTCCTTCCGTGTGTGACTTCACGGGGGTGTGATAGTGTCACATTCACCTCCCCTGTGTGTCAAATCTGCAGCTCAGCATCTTGCTGAGTTCTGCACACAGCCGTGTGTGCTTCACAGAGGCTCATGGGCAGAGAGAGTCCATTAGAGTAATTAGGGGTTTGGTTTTATGAGCAGGAGGAAGCGCCTTTGTCCAGCAGCATGAAAAGTGGTTTTAAAGTTAAAATTATGTCATTGGGTGGCTCTCAGAGTCTGGTAATTTATGACTGCGCCCTCGAGAGAGCCAGGGCTGCCTTCTTGCAGAGGGAGGTCGGCGCTGAGGGCGCAGGGCCTGCGCCGAGGGCGCGGTGCCCGCTGCTCCGGAAGTGAGGCGAGCGCGACTCTCCAAGGAAGAGCCTGTGAGGCCAGAGTCCCGCCACAGAACACCCCATAGACGGCGGCGGGCAGACGGCCGCTGGGCCCCGTCCGTGTGGGTGGTCCCCAGAGCGCCAGGGGGTGGGGCTGTCCCGCTGTGCTGTGATGTCACAAGACCTGGGCTAACAGCGGCAGTGTCCTTACAGGACAGCTGGGCCTGGCCGTGTCCGTCGAAGTTCAACTAATTAAGGTGAAGTACAATGACAAATTCAGTGTCTCAGCCACTCTAGCGGCATTTCAAGTGCTCAAGAGCCACACGTGGTTAGCGGCAGCCACACCAGACAGCCAACAGACAGAAGGTGGTGGAGCCAGAGGGTGTCCGCCTGCGGCCTGAGCGCCTTCGCTGGAGCGTGGACAAGGATGCTTCCTGTAGACGCGAGTGCAAAGCAGAGAGGCCGGCAGTGCGTGAGCCAGGAGGGAGTCTGTGCCCCTGGATGCACCGGAAAGCTGCGCCCCGGGCACGGTTGCCCCACCCTGGCCTGCAGGAGAGGAGCTGGCCGTGGTGTGGATGGTCCTGCCCAGTGGGAGGTCAGGCACCTAATCCTCGCAGGCAGCTCTTAGTTGATACTTGGCCCATATTTTTGGTGCTGGACATCGTGAAGAGATCATTATAAGTCAAATTCTATTCTTCCAGGAAAACGTTAACTGTTCATTCCTAGGACATGTTTGCTTTCAAGAACCAGTGACTTGATTCAGTAAAGGAGAGTTTTAAGAGGCTGGGGTCATTGCAGGGAGCCCCTCCTGGCCAGGCCCCCCGCCCCCACCCATTCTTTTGCATGGCTTCCTCCGGCTCGGGGGTCACAGGGGCTGGTGGGGATCCCCTGGCCGCCTACACACACTGACCCTGGCTGACCGGGCTCCGGGCCTCTTCGCTGCCCCAGCAGGCAGAGGAATCTGGCCTGGCCAGTTCGGGTCAGGCGTCTTCCCTATCCAAGCATCCGATTGCTCGAGACTAAGGGTAGATTTAGGCCAAGGCTGCGCAAGACACGGGTTCTCTAGAAAGGCGGGCGGGAAGGCAGGGAGGAGGACAGCGTCACTGAGATACACCGGCAGCGTCAGGGGTCTGTACCATCTGCAATGATCGGATTCGGCTTGACATTCACGAGGTGAACCTAAGTTCACAGGGGCCACACGTCTACAGCAGTTTGCTCCGTAAAATGCCCAGGGGACATCCGGAAGGGGAATGAGTGAGTGGATATGTCACCGGACTCCAAAGGGGTCACAGCACAGGACTCTGACATCTTCTACTGAGACAGAGAAAATGTCTTTCTTTCACATTTACTGAAAACCTGCCTGCACATCGCAGAGGAGGATGGTGGCGTGACAGAGAGACCACCCTCCAATGTCTGTCTGGTGGGAAGACACAAGCAGACAAGGAGCCACACTGGGTCGCACACGCAGGTCCTGCAGGTGAGGGAGGAAACCTGAGATCTCCCCTCTCTTGAGGAACTTCACGTACGCACAGGGATGGGAGGTCACCGTGTCACGAGTGGCGCTTCAGTCTTCAGTCTAAAGATAAAGATGGTGTCTCTCCCGGGGGAGATGTCTGAGACAGCACTTTCCACATGTGTTAAATCAACAAAGTCACTTACTTGTTGATGAAAAAGTCAGACACTGTAGAACGCAACAAAGAGCATAAAAATCCCGTCGCTCATGTATATGTACGTGAAGTGACAGTGTCCCGTTTGGGAGGAACTGGTGTTCTGGAAACGGACAAGAGCGAGGGCCACACATCATTGTGAAGGCGCGTGACGCCACGGACTTGCACACTTAAAAGTGGTCACAGAGGCCAATTTTATGTGTGTTGTTATCACGATAAAAAACAAAATTTTAATCCAAGCATGCAAGTTTAGAAATATGTGCTTTCAGTTTACAACATCACACACTATTTCTCCATAGCATGAAAAAGACTCGCATAAGTATGTGTTTAAAAGATTGAATATTATTTCATCTTAATGGCGACAGCACAATTTTTGCCATTTGCTCCACGGTGGATATTTGGAGTGATCTCAACTTTGGTTATAATAAATGCCTTCTTTTTTTAAGGAAAGGTGCAGGCAGGAATAAAGATGAGCAGACCAGCAGGCAGGAAACAGAGAGGAGGAAGAAGCACTAAAAAATTTATATATTTTTACTCAGCTGTTCACATTGGTGGTTCCCTCAGGGCCGGATCTTGAACCCTGAACGTTGGGGTGCATGTGGGACTGCTCCCAGGGTGCAGTGGACCACTAGGCCACCAGGGTGCGACCATAAATGACATCTTTATACATGAAAACCTTTGTGCATCAAACTGCATGCATTTTCTAGAGTATGACCTTAGGATGGATCCCTAAGGTTTATTAGATTCAAGGACATTTGTAAGGCTTTTGACGCTGCCTGCCAGACTGCATTCAGTAAACGTTGCATGGATTCCTCCTTCTAGCCCTGTGAGAGAGGCACTGTCCCAACCCGCAGCCTAAACAAACAGGACTTTTGACAGTTCTGGGCGACTCATGCTTCTTCCCCCTTCTTCCCGCGAGCTTCCTAGGCCTCTAGGGCAGCTTTTCATGGAAAGCCCAGTAACGGCGCTCAGGGTGTCCGCTCAGACTCAGCTGGAAGTTGGCAGCAGGTCTCCCAGAAGCACCGAGGCCCATTCCCGGCCCTGTGGCCAAGCAGGTGCATTTGGAGAGCCAGAGAGAGGGAGGGGAGGGCAGCAGAGCCCGCGAGGGTACAGGGAGGGAGGCATGAGGCGGGAGTCACCTAGAAGTCGGGGCAGGGGGCCTTCTGAGCCAGGACAGACTGAGAGTGAAGGAGGCCATGGAATCCCTACACAGGAACAGCAGCATAAGCCAGGACTCAGGACCAGGTGACACCCGACTTACACAGCATCAGGGACCAGGTGTGTGCCTCAGGTCAGCACCAAGTATGTGTCGAATGGAACCCCACTCCTCTGAAAGGAGGACCTTCTTGGAGAATGGTGTTCGGGAAACTGGCCCCCACTGTTCAGGGCCCATGCAGCGTCAGGGCAGCACACCCCTAAATGCTAACGCAACACCTTGTCAAAGAATGGACAGGACCAGACACAGCCGACTGGTCCTGGGGAGGCCAGAAGCAAAGGGATCTGCAGGAATGTAGCGACTAGACTTCTCTAAAGTGAGGTGAGGAGAACCTCAGTCAGCAGAGATCTAGGGTACCGTACTCCAGGAGAGGGAGCTGGCTCGGGGCGATGTAGAAGCCCATATGAAAATGGAGAGTCAGTGCGCCCTGGTGGAGCGGTGGTGGGTCGCCTCCAAGGGGCGCAGGCCGCCTACGCCTGGGTTCGAGTCCCAGGTCTGGGGGGACACAACCAGTGTGAACAATTAAATAAAAATAAAATGCTTCTTCTCTCTTCCTGCCTGCCACTCGCCTTCATTCCTGCTGCACCTTTCCTTTATAAAGAAAGAAAACTGAAAGTCATTGAGCCACTTGCAAACATCAGGAGCTGAGCTCAGCACTCTACAGTGGATCGAATGACCCAATGGCCCACATTCTACCAGCTCCAGAGCCGACAACCCCACACAGTGACTGTGCACTGCCCAGATGCTCAGGCAGGGAGAGGCTTAATGCCAGCCCACGCCCAGCTGTGAAGAGCGCGAACATTTGTGCTCCCCGGTGCTGTGGCCAGGGAGGGGTGGGGACAGGGAACCGGTGGCCCCAGGTGCCGCCAGTAAGGACCTGCATGGTAGTTATTTGGAGAAAAGATAATTAACACTGCCTAAAAAAAGCTCTGCTTGCTATTATCACCAGCCCATCAGTCCTAAACAATGTCACTGATTAAATTCTCCTCCCTGAAAATAATTCCTTTGTTCTCAACAATTGCTGTGGTCATGATGGACTTTAATAACATGTAAGCGAGCCTCACGTTTTCATTACTTGTCCTCTCACAAAGGTTGCCTTCTGTACCTACATGAATGCCGAGAACTCGCAGTTCCACAGCGATCCCCTTGTTCACAGGCATGGCCAGACGTGTGCATTTCACTGTTCATTTCTCTTGGTTGCAGTTCTTTCCTCAGCTGACCAACGTGTCCCAGGTCACCCAGAACTTTTTTTGATCTTAGCTCAGAAAGTCCCAGATAGCTGATCACTGTGCTTTTGAGCTCAGCCAGGAAAAACTCAGCGCTTCACCCCTCTTGTCAGCTTTGAAATAAAGAGCAAAATCCCAGGAGTGGTGACCAGGGGAATTGGAGGGTCACAGTTCTGTCATTCCATATACAATTTGGGAATTGAAGATTTAAACGGGGGAAGTTGTGGAATTTTTGTTTGGGAAGTACAAAAGAAGTCCATGGAATGTTTAACTTAATTTGAGTAATATCTTTAAAACTGGAGCATCTCAGAAGCATGATCTCTGGCACAAAGTAAGTGCTCAATAAAAATTAATTTGTAGTAAAAAAGTTGGCGTTTCTACTTTTAGGATGATTTCTTGTTTGAAACTTAAGGGACACATGAGGAAAATAATGATTACTGCTGTTTATACATGTTATTAATAATAACTGTATTGTATAGAAAGGGGGCTGTTACAATTTTTTGTTTCAGGTGTCAAATATGTTAGACAGACCATTGGTGCCAGGCATAAAGGATCTCATTTCGTCTCCCTGGCAATCTTAGGATTTCTGGTTTCTTTTATTTTCCCAATTTAGAGATGAAGAAATTGGAATTTGGGGACATTCACTTGCCAGGGAGGGCTGGGATTCAAATCCAGGCATTCTGTGAACAGAGCCTAATCTCGGGGTGATCACACGGCGAACCCAGCACTGTCGGACCTAAAGGTGGGCTCTTTCCAGGGAGCTGTTGCTGGGGTATAAAGGCCAGGATTGATGCGTATTTGTAAAAATATTGTAGCTGCTTCTTTCAGTTTTACATGGCTGTACAGCAAACTGTCCCCAACAGCCACCTAGTACGCACACAGACTCTGTGAAGCAGGTTTGTCTCTGCTCCATGATATCGGGGGCCCCGGTTGGGAAGATTTAGTGGCTGAGTGACTCCCTGGCTTGGGGCTGGATTTTATCCAGAGGCATCATCCTGTCTTACCTGCCTGAGCTGGCGCTGGCTATCACCTGCACGCAGGCTCTCCCAGCATCAGGACCTCAAGGGAGCTTCGCATCTCACAAGGTGACCCAGGGCTCCAAAGGAGAACATTCCTACCAGCCAGGTTTGAGTAGGTACATTGCCTTGATCTCATGCTACAGATTTTAGCCAGTCACAAGCCTGCCCTGACTCTGCTTCCTGATGGGGTGGCGGACATCTTGTGACCGCCATCTTTGTAAAACCCAGTTTGCCCCACTTGTCCTTTTTCAGTTGGCTCTGCCTGCTCCAGTTTCTACCCAGGAAGAAGCTGGGTTCTTCTTTGGACTTCCAGCTTCCTCAAGACCCTGGCTTGTCACAGATCTGTCAGACAGCCCCACATCAGAGAGCGTTTGGGGTGTGACTATGGTAGAAGCAGCCGAGAAGAAGAAACCTTTGATGTACACACAGGGTGACTACTGAGTTTTGAAGACAATTACAAACAATCAGGCAATCACTACCTCTCTAGACTGACTGTGAAAACAGTATTCAAGCCCTGAAATTCCAGATCCTCACATTTTGTAAGTTAACCCCTATCTAACTGATCTACTGAGTTATTTGGAGTCATTCTGTCTTATCCCAATATCCATGCTTCCAAGGAGGCACTGCCTTCTTTGACCTTGTCCCTTGCATCTCTGGCATCACAGACCAGGTTACTTAAACAACAGAAATTTTTTCACTTCCATTCTGAAGGCTGGAAGTCCAAGATCAAGGTGTCTCCAGGGCTGGGTCCATTTGAGGGCTCCAAGGGAGAAGCTCTCCCTTGCCTCTCCCCTAGCTTCTGGGGTTTGGGAGCAATTTCAGTGTTTCTTGGCCTGCAGAAGGAATATCTTGATCTCTGCCTTCACCTTCACATGGTGAGTTCCATGTTTCTTCCCACTGTCTTCCCTCTGGGTTTGTCTCTGGGTCTGAATTTCCCAGGCAGGTAGCTCGAGGTCCATCCTAACGGCCTCATTTAACCTGTCTACTCTGTAAAGACCCCATCTCCATCTCCAAAGAGGATCACATCTGGAGGCACTGAGGCTAGTACTACTACACAACAATCAGTCCATGATGGACAGCCTTTTCCCAGTAGCCATGCTCTTTGTGGGCAGCCTGAGCCCATGCCAGTACGGGAGAATGAGTCAACCAAGGAGAGCCTATTCCCCTTGGATGGAAAAGGCCAGGCCATGTGGTACATTCTGTGCAATGAGACAGGAAAGTAAGTCTGCAGGGGAAGGATACTTCTTGGAGAAAAAGAGATGTAGAGGTGAGATGCCCTCTCCCTCCTTCCACGAACCTTCTTTTCAAACATATCTGATGCCAAGAGTCAGGGCTGACATATGGAATCACTAGAGACATCGGGCCACACCCTGCAGAGAAGTAGAAAGATGAAAAGATCTTTTTTTGTTGTTGTTGTGGTATTCTTGAGTCTCTGAATGAATGAAACTGGAGCCTCCCTTCCTCTTCTCATTACATGAGATGATTAATTTTCCCTATTGCCTAAGCCAGCAAGAAACAACTCTGCTTACGGGGACTCTTCTTTGGAAGTGTCCTGCACGTGGGCAGGAAGAAGACTGTGACAGACCTTTGGCCAGGAAACTGTCACTGGCCAACTTGATCTCAAACCCATTCCCCAGCCCACCCCTCCAGGTCAAGTGGAGCCACTCTCATGCCAGAGGGTGCTAAGAGAAAGCCCTAGCGGGGAGAAGAGGAGAGGAGCAAGGCGCTCACTCTCCTGTCCCTCGGCTGCTCCCCCTGGTGGCTCCTGCCCTCCGTGAACCCTGTCTCTGAAGGTCCGGGTCCCTTTGAACAGCCCACCCCCACAAGAGTGCGGCCGTGCTCCGGCCCAGCTCAGCTTTAGCCCCACCCCCTGGTGGGAGTGGCTTCCTGCGATTGTCAGTCTGTTGTCTCTGCAACGAGCTCCCAGGGCTGGATTTGCTCTCCCGAACTCCTGATCCGCGATGGCATGCTGAAGGGGGCTCTTCCGTACCTGGGACTGGTGGTTAATTTGCTCCTAACGTCGCCAGGTTCTTTTGTCACCAAGGACTTGGTGAGACTGCTGGGACAGGCAGGCTGAGGTCTTTGCTGAATGGTCTGTGCAGCGAGTGGACCCCCTCGCAAGCCCAGTTCTCTCCCCACATGAAGCTGGCACACGGATGGCCATCTCTCTGTGTGTCCACAGGTTTCATTCTTGACCTGGGTGCCCAGGTTTCCACCCCCACCCCATCCCAGGCCCGGACCAGCCTTCTCCAAGCCCAGGCTTCTCTCCAGCAATTTCTAATACCCAGAGTGGAGCTGCCACGGTGCCCTTGTGCCCCGATGGTGGTGTCCTGCGTGGCTACTTACAGGCACCCAGGACAGACCGGAGCACAAGGCTGGGGATTGTCCCTCTGGACTGTGACTCCTGGAGGGCAGGGTCAGCCCGGGCACAGCTCCTTCCCACTAGTAGCTGGCAGGGCCCGTGGCATAGAAGAAGGGCTCACGGCTGTTGTTTGCAGGGAGACAACAGATGCCCCTGCAGCCTGTCCTTGTGGCCCCCGCCCTGTGGTTTAGTCCAGTGTGATGCCGATGTCCGTTGGACCATCTTGGTTGGCTTGGCAGGAATGTGGAGCACACAGGAACCGTGGACAGAGCACACCTCCCAGAAGGCCCAGATTATGCAAGACCCGCCACATGCTGTTCCTGCCACTCTCGCAAGCTCTGGGGCTTCCCAGAGGTGGGGCCTCACGAGGGTGGGGCTCTGGCAGAAATGGGGCAGCGGCAAAATCCAGCTGAGGTGCTGTGACATGTTGGGTCAGAGGCCGTCCCCAGGCGCTCAGAGAAAAGAAAAAAGGTGGTTTTTCTCTAAGTGTTGGTAGCTTAGGTCTCTTTGGGGGGTAGCAGGTCCCGGCCTATCTCTGTGTGGGAGATACTCAATGTACACATGTGCTGAAGGAATAAGTGAGTAAATGAGCAACGAACCAACACTCTAGGTCTGTGGTCCCCAAATTTTACATAGCACATGAAGAGAAAGTCCCAATAGCTAATCCATCATCTAGCAATCACAAACCACGCATTTCTCAGGACAGAAACAGTTTCAGTTTAATACTGTTGATTGACATGTGTATGCCAGGTACTGGGCTAGAAACTGGATTGACGAAGAGAAGCAAATCCTGACTTCAAAGGTAGCAGGAGCGGAAGGAAGAGGACGGGAGGGCTCAGGAGGGCTGAGGCACAAAGTTGTCAGCACTGTGTGATCCGGGCTATGTGGCGGAGGCGGGGTCTGCACAACAAAGGTCAGAGGGCTGGCTGTGAGCAAGGCTGACTTCGAAGGGTCCCGGTTGCCTTTGGACTTTATCCTGTGGTCCAAGAGCCCTCAGTGAGGGGCTTTCACAGATCTCAAACCTGTCCTCTGTTAAGCCCACGTGTTAGGATGGCAGCCAGTCTGAAGGCTGGCTCAGCTCAGCAAAATCAATTTTCTGGTCAAACGAACTGCTTCTCAACCTCTGGACGGAGGCCACCTCTTCTCTGCAATGTACCTTGTGGTCAGCGACCCACCGCAGGGTCCTGCCAGGCTCCAGGAGACCCTGACCCAGTTCCTGCCAGGTGGCCCATCCCAGCAACTTCCCAATAAGCCACACCGGGGCAGAAGCAAGGTGTGGCAGTTTATAAAACAAACACCCTGGGACTTCCACTTCTATCGGGTGTCTCCGGCTTCCAGCAGCTGCTTTCAGAGACACTGCTTCTGTGATGACACTGCCATGACTCAGAGCTGGGAGAGCCTCCAAGGAAGCTCTCTGCACCCGGGGCACATCATTTGGATCTCAGCAGAGATACCACATTTTCCGCCTTGGAGGGCGGATTAGATTTTGGGAAACACCTAAGACAACTCAAGGGCAAGGCTCGGGTGCTGCTGAGTGATGGAATTTCTGGGTCAAATATTCACATGTGCCCAGAGGCCCCTTTGACTGGTTTCCTTCCCGTTGGGGTCCTGAATCATGCCACCCTGGGCTGGGCAGTCCTGGATCCCAAAGTCATAGATGGCTGGAGCGGTGAGCCTCACTCCACAGTCACTCAGACGTGGCAAAGAAATTGGGTGCAGCGGCGTATGTCATACGGAGACACCACAAACCCACTTTCCCGAAGTTCTCAAGTTGACTATCCCGATACTGAGTAAACGGATACATACAAGTCTGCTGACTACTCTCTTCAATGTTACTTCATTCTTTCCAGTGAAGGGGACTTGCTGGATGTGCGCTCGCTCTATCCCTTTATAAGCCATTCCTGTCAATACGGTAACAGCTAAGAAAAAAATACCGTCTTCAGGTGCGTCCTCATTTGAGATTCCGAAAATGTGGTCAGTGGATTTATCAGAGCTCGCTGTGTAGAAGCTGGAGATTCAAAGCATAGGAGCCCAAGTTTTCCAGTTCAACCCAGCCAAGAAGCCTTCTTCAGAAGGAGTCTGCGACCCAAACGGCGAGGCCCAGAGCTTCCTGTGAGCTCTGCGCTAGTGAGCCGGGCTGCCTCTGGGCGAGAGGTCCGAGGGGTTTGAAGGGTTTATTTCCTTTACTGCCTAGCACCAAATGCAAAAATCCCCTCCCCTTGTTTGGCGTCACTGATGGTCAAAGATCTGTTGTTTGTCTCTAAGGAAAAAAAAAGTAAGAGATAAGTCTATGGAAGATAGGCAGAGACATCAGATGCCACCCATTTGAATAGAGCCGGATTTAGTCACCCCACGCTGATCTTCCAGGTTAGTAGCTGGGTTTAATGACTCAGGCTCTGCTGACACCCAGAGCCCAGGCTCAGGGCCTCTGCAGGAGAGCTGGTCTGCTGCCCAGGGCCAGAGCGGGAGGAAACGACACCACCTCCCTCCTTCCAACCTGTGCTGCTCCCCGTGTTTCAAGAAGGTCAACTGGGCAAGACCTGGCCTTCCCAGAGGACAGCATGGCCTTTGGGCAGGGGTTGGGGGTGGGCTGGCAGGAGAGGCAGTGTGTGTGACTGGGTGTGAGTGCCCTCTGTATGTACCAGGAGAGAGCACCCGGCTTCCTGGATCAAGACCAGCCTCTTTTCCAGCTAATTCTTCGAAATCTAAAGTACAACCACCGAATTGCGCTGAAAGCAACCTTAGGTCCAACCCAGCCCTTTCCTTGAAGGCTGGAGAAACAGACTCAGAGAAGGTCAGGGAGGTGGCCAAGGTCACACAGCAACAGGAGCTGCAGGCAGGATGGGGGGTGACTATCCTTCCCCCTAGCTGAGCTGTGACCAGGATCCCACATGCTGAGACATCTGGTACCCCCTTGGGAGGAGGTGGCATAGCTGGTAAACGTTCTCTTGGCATCAATCTGTGGATTGATGAGCACAGAAAGCCAGGCAGAGAGGACAGTGATCTGGACAGGGAGACTTTCGGAGGGTGGGGAAACTGTTTCTTCGTGGAGCAGACAAGTACTAGGCGGAATCAAACCCGTTCCACTGAGGCCTGGAACGCCTGACGTGGTCAAGTTCTCTGATGGCATTGTTAAACTCATCTTTTCCCTCCTAGAAGCTAAACTCGTTAGGGTGGGATAAGTACCTGGCCCCAGTGAATGTAAAAATAAAATCCAAGTGCCCAAGAGAAAAGGGAGCTGTGCCATCAGATCCCTTGACTTGGGAAGACTCACTTCCACTTATTACACTTTTCCCAGTTCTTATTCAGGGAGCGTTGAATCAATCATTCAACAAATATTTGGTGATTATGCCAGAGGCCCTGGGGGGCTAGAACAAAGGTTTCTCCAAACCTCACTGACTGTGTAGCTGTAAAGATCCTTGGGGCCAGTACAACCTTCTCTATTGCCCAGAAAGGAGGTAAGTCGCCCAAGACCACACAACAAACAGGGAGAGCACTGAGCTCCTCTGGGGTCCCCGGTACCCCTAGGGTGCCGAGGGCTAAGTTTTAGTTTCTAAAGGAAAGGCACAGGCAGGAATGAAGGTAGGCAGGCAGGCAGGAAGACAGAGGTGAAGAGGCATTTTATTTTATTTCTACTTAGTTGTTCTTGGTTGTTTCCTTGTCCTGAAGTGCAAACCTGGGTTTCTGGAATGGAAGTGGACTGCGTCTGGCTGGAAGCAGCAGATCCAACTGCTGCTCCACCGGGGCACGCTCCAGGGCTACTTCTGTCTGTTCTAACCCCTTGCTGGCAGCCCTGAGGTGGGTGAACAACCCACTGCCCGGGACATGACGGTCTTTGGATGTTGTCTTCAGAGAAAGCAATGGTAAAAATGAAAGAAATTAAGTGTCCCAATTCCCGTCTCTAGCTGCGATCGGCTGTGGGGTGACAAGCAACGGTTTGCTTCTGTTCTTGGAGACAATATACTACGCTTTTGCCACAGGTATTCATGGCAGTGACATTATAGGTGTGCTGGTACTTGGACCTCAGGCACGCCAATCGCTGCTGCCTGACCGACTGACGTCCAGCGGTAGCCAAATGCGTCCAGCACTGCGAAAGGCAGTGCGGTAGCTAGTGGACATCCACGTGACCTCCTGCCCCTGCCCCTGAAGCCTTTGACAAGTCTCTGGCTTAATGGGCAGGCTGTATCCTGACGTGTCCGTTGCTAGAAGGTAGCTGGACAGCTCAGTGTATTAGCGCCGCGGCTGGGGAGCGGCCGCAGCGGTGCGGCTAACCGGCCAGGTGCCCCCCACCCCCGCACACCACTTCCCCCGCCTGCGTCTGTGCCCCCTTCTCAAAGGAGTGGAGCTGAGCCAGAATCACAAGTCCCCTCCGTAGGAATGCCGGCGCCGGGCAGGAAGGGTCCACGTGGCCGGCGCGCAGCCGGCGGCCAACCGATGGGACACCCGGGGCTCCGCTGGCGCACGCCATCTCCATCCTCCGCCCGGGGGCACAAGTACTCAACGCCAGGTGGAAGAACAGTTCTGCCCGGCGCGGAGGCTGAAGCCCGGTGGCGGTCCGCAGCTGGCTTTTCCCGGGGAGAAGGGAGACCGAGCACCAGACGCTGGGAGCCGAGAGGGTCGCCGGCGGAAGCCGTGGCGTGTGCGCGTGCGCGGGCCCCCCGCAGGGCGGGAGGGGCGCGAAAAGGCCCGGGGCGGCGTGCGCCTGCGCCTGCGCGGGCAGGGACCTGCCGCGGGGCGACGGGGCGGAGCTAGGAGGCGCTGACGTCCCTCCGCCCGCGCCCCCCGCCCGCGGCCCGGCCCGATTCCGCCGCGGCGACCGCGCTCCGCCCCTCCCTCGGAGGACGCCCGGACGGAACCGATCGCGGCTGGTTTGAGCTGGTGCGTCTCCATGACGATGCGCGCGGCGCTATAAGTAGTGGCGCGGCGGCGCGCCGGGCTTTGTCAGCCGTCTCCGCCGCCGCCGCCGCCTGCCGCCTGCCGCCCTCTGCCAGAGCTCCGGCGCCACCTGGGCCGGCGGGCCTCCGCGGGAGGGAGCAGGGAGGGAGCGAGGCGGCGGGCGGGCGGCGCGGACAGCGGCGGGGCGGCCGGCGGTCCTGCGCCGAGGCGGCGGCGTGTCCATGGGGCCGGCCCGCGGCGGCCGTGCGCTCTGAGGTGAGAGGCGCGTCGGGCGGTCGCGAGGCTGCGGGGGCGGCCACGTGTCCCGCCGTCGGCCGGCCGGACCCGGCGCCTGGCCGGCGCGACACGTGGCGCGGAGCCGGCCGCCGGCGCTGACCTTCCACGGTGTCGGCCCTCCGGCGGCGGCGGCGGCGGCGGCGGAGACGGGCCCGGGCCGGAAGCTGCTCCCCGCCGCGCGGAGCCGCTACTCCGTCTCCGGCGCGCGTGCCAGCCGGGCAGCAGGTGCAGCGCGGCCGCAGGCGAGCCCGAGCAGGCCGCCCGCGCCGCCGCCGCCGCTGGTGCCCGGGTCCCCGGAGCCGGACGCGGCGGGAGCGCCCCCGAGTCGTTGGACCGCGGCGGCCGCGTCGTCGCCGAGGCTCCGGCGGCCTGGCGCGGCGGGCGCTCCGGCCGAGGCATCTGTGACGACTTGGTGGTTTCAGAGCCGCCTTGACTCGAGATGCCAGCGCAGCCGAGCAGGGCCGCGGGCTTTTCCAGAAATGCTGGCGCTGACCCGAGAGTCCCGCGTAATTGTTGCGGAGCGGCCTGCGGGGCCTCCGAGAAATGTCTGGGGAGAACAAAGAACGTGTGGCTTTTTCTCAAGCCTAGAAGGGGGTGTAATTAAGTTCACTTGTGACATGTTTCCAGCGTGCTTCAGTTAGTCCCCTCTCTTCTAACGTGACCCAGTTGGCAGCAGAGGCTTTCATCACTGGAAAGTGCTCGCGAGCTAATTGAGTCATCAGTTTGGGTATAACAGGTATATAGAATTCCGGTGTTCGTAGGGGAAACGTCAGTAAGTGATTAAAACACAAGGCCTTAAAAGATACATCAAAAACTCTGCATGTTTCAAAGAGATGAACATGACTTCCCAAGAGTAAGGCTGAACAGTGCCTTAAGATACTTAACAGGACCCTTAAGTAATCTGATCTGTCACCCGTGGCGCTGTTTAAATACTATATATATAGTCAAAATGGATTTGCTGGCTGTAGTCTCTTGCCTTCCCCTCCGGCGACGTGGGAGGATGACTGCCAAAAAGTCACATTAGATCAAGTCTTAGAACAAGTTCTGCGACGCATGGCTTTGGATTTATGGCAGGTCCGTTTCCCTGGGCCTCTCATAGTGGCCCATGCCAGAGCAGCCTGGCCCCGAACCATTGCCTGGCCTTGGCCTGTAGGCTCTGGGCACTGAAGTGGGTCGCACAATGGAAAAGAAGCCTAGGCAGAATCAAAGAGGGCTATCATGGGGTGTGCGCTGGTGGCCTAGTGGTCTAATATATCCTGGGAGAAGCCCCACCCACATCCGTCCCAAAGTCCAGGTTCAACACCAGTGTGAACAACTAGATAAAAGTGAAGTGTTTCTTCCTCCTCTTCCTGCCTGCCTCTCACCTTCATTTCCTGCCTGCACCTTTCCTTTAAAAAAAAAACTGCCATCATCCACCAATGTCACATTTTTGTGAAGGCCCAGGGCAGTGGCCCTTATTGTTAAGAGCCTGACGTTTGCTTATTCACAGTTCGTTTATGCTTGCTGCCGATTGTCATTCACAGAGCTGGCCAGAAATGAGTCCCCTGTGGTTATCATTCCTAGCTAAGCAAATGCTAGAGGGCCTGTTGGGACCACTGAGAGTCCCAGAACGGGTAATCAGGCAGGCATCACTGTCGAAGAATGCTGACTTCCGATCAGATGTAGCAACTAACCCATGGTGTTAATTTGAAGATTGCCATGTTTTAAAAAGTGTATGCCTAGCATGGAAATTAGCTCATAAAATTCTTTTCCATATGACTTAGTGGAAGTAGGCAAGCAAGATGTTTATATGGCAGCTTTCAGTAATGACTGTAATGTCATGTTTGAAGTGTAAAGAGCTGACAAAGCAAGCTGACCATTCTAGAACTTTTTCCATATCAGTCATCAGCACAGGAAAGCTTCTGAAGGCTGTGTTCTCCCTGTATAATGTGGATATTTGAAATACTTAGAGATGTGCAGTACTGTATATGGAATTTTTCTTGTGCTGTTTTTAAAAAAAAACAAGTGAAGTCTGGTGTCCTCATACTCCTCATGGAACTTACTCAGGAATGATTGGGATTCCCAAATCCAGTGAGTGACCCTACTTCCTGCCTGTGCGTGGCCAGTGCCTGATCCGTCACTTTGTGTCCCTAAGGTGGGCGGCAAATCCGTGTTGATCACAACATTCCGGCGGCTGCACAGAGGGCTCACACATCTTCAGCAAGACTGGGGATTCCTGGAGAATTGCCTCCAAAGAACTGGCAATAATTAACATTCCACCTCTTAGTTTTCCATGTAAGTGTTCGTGCTTGTTGCAGGCTAATCTCGATAATAAGAATCACTAGGTATTGGCAAGGCTGCTGGGTGAACTCCTCTGGCCTATTTACAGTTTGCTCTGTTGCAGAGGATCATCTAGAAACCATGAACAGCTTCGGGAATGAGGAGTTTGGCTGCCACTTCCTGGACGAAGGCTTCACCGCCAAGGATATCCTGGACCAGAAGATAAACGAAGTTTCTTCTTCCGTGAGTGTTGAGTGTGTGCTGGCAGCATGATTGGGAGCCTGCGGGGCGGATAAGTAGGAAACTAGTGATTGGGGGGGAGGGAGTACAGTGAATGATTTTAATTGCGGATAGTCGGGTGGTAATGGTGGTATTCACGTCAGTGACTTGGAGGTCGGAGTTGAGAATGATGGAAGAAGGGAGGCCATGCGGGACACGCCGCTCAGTGGTTTCCCGCGACCCCTCTTGTAGGATGATAAGGATGCCTTCTATGTTGCGGACCTGGGAGACGTTCTGAAGAAACACCTGAGATGGTTAAAGACCCTTCCTCGGGTCACCCCCTTTTATGCCGTCAAATGCAACGACAGCAGGACCATAGTGAAGACTCTCGCTGCTGTGGGGGCAGGATTTGACTGTGCTAGCAAAGTAAGATGTGCAGCAGGACTCGCCTGTATGAGCTGGTCTGCGTTCCCAGCAGGGAACATCTACCTGCAGCGGTGGACGCAGGACTGTCTGCTTCTCGTAATTTTGTTTCTTCCGTTCGTTAGGAAAGTGTCTTGGTATAACTCTTCTTTTTCAGACCGAAATACAATTGGTGCAGAGTCTTGGGGTGCCTCCGGAGAGGATCATCTATGCAAATCCTTGTAAACAAGTGTCGCAGATTAAGTACGCTGCCAATAATGGAGTTCAGATGATGACTTTTGATAGCGAAGTCGAGTTGCTGAAAGTTGCCAGGGCACATCCAAAAGCAAAGTGAGTTGTTCCTCCTCCATTTGAAGGCAGGGTCTGATGGGATTTGTATTTTGTCGAACTCAAGTTTGTACTTGTTAGATTTCTGTAGTTTCGTAAAAGTAGTATGTCGTGGATCTGTGTTTTGAGTCAGAAACAAAAAATAGAAGACAGCTTCCTCATAACAAAACCATGTTCGAACCAAACCACAGAGAATTAGAGCAGGGATCCCTACTCTTTGAAATGTGGCTATTGGTGACCTGAAGAAAATTCGATACTTTCCTTGCTTTTAGGTTGGTTTTACGGATTGCCACTGATGATTCCAAAGCAGTCTGTCGCCTCAGTGTTAAATTTGGTGCCACACTGAAAACCAGCAGGCTTCTCTTAGAACGGGCAAAAGAGCTAAATATTGACGTCATTGGTGTCAGGTGAGCTCATATGGTGCCATAGAGGCTGAGATATTAGACAGTACAAGTGTTACAGGGTCTCTCACACTGTGCTTACTCTCAAGAAACAACAAGAAATGACATCCTCTTGGCATACCCTGGTGGAGTGGTGGTTATGTTCGCTGCCTCTGGCCAAGCACAGTCCTGGTCTCAAGGACTAGGGGGGAGGAACCAATGTGAACAACTAAATTAAAGTAAAATGCTTCTTCCTGCCCTCTCTTGCTGTCTGATCGCCTATTCACCGTCATTCCTGTTGCTCCTTTCCTAAAAGAAAGAACATGCTCTCCTTTGTTTTTGCCCCAGCTTCCACGTGGGGAGCGGCTGCACTGACCCGGAGACCTTCGTGCAGGCCATCTCTGATGCCCGCTTTGTCTTTGACATGGGGGTGAGTGTGTGGGGACCCCGTGTGCAGGGTGGGGTCGGGCTGCATTCTAGAATGAACCTTTGTAGATGTCATCCCACATTAAACCCTTTACCGTGGAACATGTCCCGTGACTGCGGTTAACTGCATGTTGTCCTCCAGGCGGAGGTCGGCTTCAGCATGTATCTGCTTGATATCGGTGGTGGCTTTCCTGGATCAGAGGATGTGAAGCTTAAATTCGAAGAGGTAACTCATGCAACCCTGCAGTGCGCTGTGGCTGTTGTAGCTAGTTCCTTCTAAGTTCCTTTTCGGGATCTTTCAAAACCTAAGTAAGTATAGGGCCTATTCCAACATGAAAAGGAATGTCCCGATGGGCTATTTTGAGTGTCTTCTGTGCTGTTTAAAATTGTATTTCATGTCCCCTGGTTGCTTTGTTTTGCTGCCCCTGCCCCTGTGTCCCTTTATTATGAAGCTTCAGTAAGCCAGGTTTCCTAAAAGCCTTGGGAACTGGATGATTCCTTTGAGAAAAGTTGCTGTGGAAATAGAGCAGGCTGATATTAGTACAGCATCCCCGAATGTGCTTCTGTGCTTCCTCCTGAAACACTTTGACTTGGGTGTTCAGCCACGAAGTGAGGCTGTTATATGGTGCTGAGTTAATGAGGTGGGCAGAATAGCTTTGTCCTGTTGCTGTGCACTTGTTAATAAACCTCCAGGTGCCATGACGGCACGTTGGTTTTGCGCTGCTGTTCGGTGGACCCTACCAACATTCAGAAGCACAGGGGCGAGTGCGGGGGGGCTTCAGTGAAGCCACAGGAGGAGCAGGCTCGTTTTCAGAGGTGCTGATTTTTTATTGCCGTTACTCGATAAGCCCCCCTGGCGGCCCCTGTCACCCTGCAGCACTGTGCTCCTCCACGTGGGTTCCCCTCAGGACCAACACTGTCTCTCACTCACCAGATCACTAGTGTCATCAACCCAGCGCTGGACAGGTATTTTCCTTCAGACTCGGGAGTGAGGATCATTGCTGAGCCAGGCAGATACTATGTTGCATCAGCTTTCACCCTTGCTGTTAATATTATCGCCAAGAAAATTGTATCAAAGGAGCAGACGGGCTCCGATGGTACGTATAAAGGGGAGGACTCATTCTGTGAATCACGAATAACTGAAGTCCGCATAAGGAGTGCTAGCAGACTAACCTGTCTAATCTGCCTTCTAGACGAAGAGGAGTCCAGTGAACAGACCTTTATGTATTACGTGAATGACGGCGTATACGGATCATTTAACTGCATCCTTTATGACCATGCACACGTGAAGCCCCTTCTGCAGAAGGTACCTTCTGAACCGCATGCTGTGCTCGGCAGCTGGCAGCTGGGATGACTGGTTGTAACGAGTGTGATGAGGTCTGTTTCTTTCCGAATGTAGAGACCCAAGCCAGATGAGAAGTATTACTCCTCCAGCATATGGGGACCGACCTGTGACGGCCTCGACCGCATCGTTGAGCGCTGTGACTTGCCCGAGATGCACGTAGGCGACTGGATGCTCTTTGAGAACATGGGTGCTTACACTGTCGCCGCCGCTTCTACGTTCAATGGGTTCCAGAGGCCAGCTATCCACTACGTGATGTCAGGGCCAACATGGTTAGTGCCAACTGTGTGTATGGGCTTCTGGCCAGAAGAGATGGCTCTTTGGAATTATGCTTGCTTTTGTCTAGTTGAAAAGTTTATTTTCTCATAGTAAGAATACATATTCTAATTTGGAAAAAAGAGACTGATAGAAGGAAAATCTCTTCAATAATACTGGTGTCTTTTTCTCATATTTGCTAGGGCATAACCATTTTAGAAAAGATCAGGATATTTATTTGTATGTAACTAGAATATTTTCATTAATGCAAGTGACTTAGGGTTTTATTACAAAGCGTGCATTCTAAAGAAACGCCTGTGTCAGAAATATGGTGACTTGCTTTTGGGTGACGTACTAACCCAGGAAATCGACTCCTGGGAAAATGCCCAAGCAGAGGTGACCTGGGTTCTGAATCTGCCACTTGTCTCTCAGGCAACTGATGCAGCAGATCCGGAACCACGACTTCCCCCCGGAGGTGGAGGAGCAGGGCGTCAGCCTGCCCGTGTCCTGCGCCTGGGAGAGCGGGCTGGAGCGGCACTCGGCAGCCTGCACCTCGGCGAGTATCAACGTGTAGCTGCCACTAGCTGTTCACTGCGACTGTAGTTCGAATTAAGGGATTTGGGGGGACCGTTTAACTTAAGTACGCTAGTGTTGACAGGTCTTTGTAAGTAGGCTTGGCACAGACGTCACTATGGAAGACTAGGAGGTGGGGTCACCCTTATCTGTGTTCCTATGGAAACTATTTGAATATTTGTTTTATATGGATTTTTATTCACTTTCAAACATGCTACTGAGGAGCCCCCGCTGCTGAGCAAGCGTTCCTAGCTTGTGCATTGGCGGAGTGGGCCAAAGCTTAGTGTCGTGACCTGTTTTAAAAATAAAGTATCTTGAAATAATGTGATATTGGGAAAGTTTTATGGGCTATTCATTCCAAATGGTTTGCCCTGGGTTTTGTTTTGAGTGGGAATTGATGCTTATTCCTAGAGGCTGAGAAAATTCCCCCAGAGAACTTAGCAGTTGATGGTTTGCAATGCTTTGAAAATCCATCGATGTGCCAGCCGTCCTGTCTTTTGCATTGAGCACACCGTGGATTTGTGGTAGTGGCACTGCGCGTGCGCAGACGCAGATTCTACCAAAGAGCCCCAGGTGTGTGCCTGACCCATCCCTGTCACAGCCAGCGCCCGCGGAGGGCGCCCGCGGCCCCCTGACTGTCCCTGACCCCTCCCATCTTGACGGCACCCCCCAGGAGAGGCGGCACCATCTGAACAATGAGGAATATAGTTCAGTCCTTGCCGTCAACTTATTTTCATCAGTTCAGTGATTGTTCTAGGTGTTGGCAGTCTCCCCTTCTCT
Source organism: Solenodon paradoxus (assembly GCA_004363575.1). Lineage (NCBI taxonomy): Eukaryota > Metazoa > Chordata > Mammalia > Eulipotyphla > Solenodontidae > Solenodon > Solenodon paradoxus. Next base: position 23,295 of record RJWH01004825.1, on the reverse strand, counting down.
GACCGTTTATGTTCTCTGATTCAACTTGCACCCCTAGTCCCCAAGAAGGAGGGCCAGCTCTCATACTAAAGCCCCCGGTGACAATGCTGAGTCTTTGCTGTAGCTGCCCAGGGAAGGGGAGGAAGGCCATCTAAAAGCTGCTGCTAACACCTGTCACTTGAGTAGCGTTGATCATGTTGGCAGCTTTTAGAGGCGGACAAGGGCTCTGGGGCTCTGGCTGGCTTGCTCACACAGGCTGAGACAGTCTCTAAGAAGTTCCTCAAAAGTCACCGTCCCCAGGACTCGGCTTTCCCACGTCAGCACAGGTGTGTTGTGACTTACTTGCTTGACTCTTGGTCTCGGCTAGACCAGCGAGGCCTTGGCTTGTCTCCAGCTCTGCTCTCCTGTCCTGGCCTTGGTCACCAGGACTTGAACAGTGAGACCTCAGGAGCCACAAAGAAAAGACGCTGCCTGGAGTGGGTGGAGCGGGGCAGGGAAAGAAGGCCATCCTGGCACCCTGTGTGCACATGGGGGCCTCAGGTGAGACCCACTTGCTGGCGGCCACTGCTGCTGTTGGTCACACGCATGGGCCCATCCGTGTGCCCGAGATTCAGTAAATATGGTCCCTTTCCGAAGGGAAGGGATCCAGAGTCTCAGCGACAGCACTGAGCTTGGTTTGAAAGAAGAGGGAGAGGCTTTTCACTCAGGCACAATAAGGCCTTTTTCCTAATCCAGCCAACCGGCCCATGCAGGGGGACAGAGCCAGCCCCCAGTAGCGCCACGCTGCCCCAAACTGCGCCACAGCCACAGCCTGGCTGCTGACCCCCACCTGGCGGAGCCACTCCAAGGCCATGCAAGTCTGTAGGGCAACGTGACCTGAGCCGAATGACTTCCTGGCCCATCCACCCAAAAGTGAGTTTGGCCGAAGAAAATGGCCGTCTTGGGCAGCTGGGCAAATGTGGATGCCAGAGGCTCTAAGTTCCAGTATGGTGCACTGTTACTCCCGCCACGTCCTTCAAGGCGGCCGCAGAAACCCCGCTGGTCCGTGATCTGACGTGTGACTGACCACGTGCAGTAGCAGCGAGTTTCTGAGGGTGCAGAGTCTGCCAGGCCCCTCGGCAGGCACCCATGGGACACAAGCTGTTGGTGGCAGTAAAGGCAGTGCCATCCAAGCTGCCATCCAAACCGGAGTCTACAACGCAGGCTTGGGGGAGGGGACTAGCCGGGTGCCCTCGGGGGCAGAGCCAGTGTCGCCCCACTCTTAGACCAGAGATTCCAGGTGACAGTTTTCAGCGTAACATCAGACCACAAACCATCAGAAGGAAACATTAAGTCAGGACACGGGGAGCTGGGACGCAGGTGACTCATGCCTTCCTACTGAAAGCGCCAGTACGTCAGCAGCACGCAGAGGGCGGGGTGCGAGCAGACCACAGGAAAGCAAACCCTTCAGGAAAATGGCCACTGGACACGCCGACAGACGTGTCTCATGGGCTGAGTCAGGCATGCGCACACGGCAGGCGAGAAAGGAAAGTAGAATGCATTTTGGAGGGAATTTGGCAACGTGAAAAAACTCGTTTGACCCAGCAAATCTACATGACACATGGGTGCGTCTGCCCACAGCAGGTGCACACACGAGAAGCGAGGCCCAGGATGGGAGTGGAGACCCCTTCACGGTGTGTCTTGCTGATTTGAAAGGGATTCTAACAGAGGAAAGGCCCTCAGAGACCAGTTCTGTCCCAGGCAGCAGGCAGAGATGGAGTCAGGTCACTGGTCCGGTGTCCTCCCGTGTTGTCCTAGCCCACGAATGTGCAGCGAAGCTCGGGACCAGGGCGGGGTGGAGACCTGGGCAGGACTGGCCAGCTCTGCAGGGTCTGTGGGCAGTGAAGCCGAAGAGGCAGCCAACTCCGTGGAGCCAAGGACCAGAGAACATTCCAGCACTCTGCTACCTCCCCCAGAAGCAGGGCTGTGCCCCATAGGTGCCTAGATCAGGGTCAGACATGACTGTTGGGCCATCCTTGTGGGTCGTCTGCACCAAGGGGCAGGCCAGGGCTTAAGGGGTACACCGGGCAGACCTTCAGCTATCCTCTCGCTCCTGGCTGCCCAGCCCTTGGGCACCTGCAGGGGGACCTGCTGGACCTAAGGCCTCATCGACTTGTCTTCATGGTCATGTGCTTGGTCCCCACGCCCTTGGGGACCCTGCATCTGTGCAGTTCTTTTAATTTGTTTTCCAGCTCATTCTATGCAAATAGCCATCTCTGTTAGGGGCTTTCTGGCCGTCACCCTAAGATTTTTCAGTGGGGCTCCCCATGTTGGGCAGGGGGCTCAACAGCTATGCTGGAAGAGGCCTCCTGGAGGTGGATCAACCTCTCCCAGGTAGGGGTCCCAGGAGCCTCCCCACTGGGGCTGATGGGCTCAGGGCAGGAAGGGGCTCTGCATTCCAGCTCCCCCCACATTGACCATATCTGGTTTCATGCTAGAATGTTCACAGAAGACAGGCCTCCGAGTCTCTAGCCCCGTTGCAGATGGAGCGAAGCCCAGAGGCCGGTGGGCATCCGGGAGAAGCTGTGAGTAGGTACCAGGGTCTGAGAGAGACGCTGCCGCCGCCCTGGCTTCCTGGCTGCTCACGCATGAGAATAAGCCCAGCCCCTTTCGTCCACCAAGGGCAGGACGAGTCCTGGGCCTCCCTCTCCAGTCCATTATCTGCCGGGAAGGCTCAGGGCGGCTCAGGGCGGCTCCAAGTTCAGCCATGGTGTAGGGACAGCCCACTGGGTCCCCAGCCTCAACCAGAGCAGGGCCCGCCCCTCTCCACGAGGTTCTAGCGTCTACCTGGCAGGCTGTTACCGGGAGGGTTAGGACTTAGTGCCCGAGCAAGAACAACAGGGAGTCCCGCTATTTTGGGGCGTGGGAGGCTTTCCATCCTCTGCTGACTCTAGACAGCAGGGCGTGCCCGGCCTCCGGCCCAGGGGTCACTGCGGTGGAGCCTTCGTCCAGGCCCTCGGCCCCGCTGCACCCGGTGGAGCCGGCCAGCGGCCAGCCAGGTGTGGGCCCCCGCCTGGGGGAGGTGGGGCCGGGGCTGCGTCTGAGGGCTGGCTCATCAGGAGGCCCCGTGACTGGTCCCTGGTGTGGCCTAGGATGCCGCCTGGCCCTCGAGTTTCTCACCTGCAAAAGCAGCCTCAGCTCCATGGCTTGACGGTCGGGTTTCGGGCTTAGGAAATACAGTGTAAGTGACCGCCTGGGTGGAGTATTTGATTCACTGGCAATTCCCATGTCACTCGGCAGCCCTATTAACAAGTTCTGATACCAGGAACCCGGCCTCGGTTTCAGCATGCTGGGCAGCCCACGGAAAGTCGGCTTGGGCCTGGGTCTCTGTCCGAGGGGACAGAGCGTCTTTCCGAAGTGGGCCCAGGTGGCTCCCCTCTGGGAGGAAGGTTTAGAAGCCACACGCCTGGCCCTGGAGGGCTCTCCCGGATGCCGCCACCAGAGGGCTGCAGTGCCTCATGCTCGAGGCAGCCAGGTGTCAGGTCGCTCAAGCCCTCAGCAAGCGCGGTGACAGGGACTGGGGACGGCAGCATGGCCCTGCTCAGATGGAGAGCCAGTCAGCCACACGAGAGCATCTGGGGCCTTGACGCAGGGCCTTGCCCCTGCCAGGCAGCTCCCCAAGAAACTTCCAGAGCTCCCAGCCAGGAAAGCCTGGCCTGGCGGTCCACGCGGCTGTGCTGTTGCTGCCCATCTGTCCAGAGAGGTGCCCACACAGTGACCCTGCCTGCTGCCCTCTGGCAGGGCCTCCCTGCTGAAGCCAGAAAGCCCCTAACAGAGATGGCCATTTGGGTAGAATGAGCTAGAAAACACATTAAAAGAACTGCACAGACACAGGGTCCCCAAGGGCATGGGGACCAAGCATCCACATCTTTGTAAGGCCCGGCCACGTCCTGCAGCCCCATCGGGCCCCTCATCTGGAAGAGCCTGGGCTCACCCGCAGCCTCGCTCTGAGCGGGGGGAGGGGCAGATCCTGGCCCCTGGGCACCCTCCCCCTCAGCCCTGCAGCCCCATCCCTCTGCCCGATGACAGGACGGTCAGAGTCAGACAGCTGGCTCTCTGGACCCAGCTCATGGGTGAGGACCAGAGCCTTGTCCAGGGCCACACGGCTCATCAGTCAGGGACTTGTGCTTCTGCCGCTGTGTCCAGGCCCATGTGGGCCCACTAACCTGGGCGTCCATCTGTCCATCCGCTCGCCACTCATTCTAAGCCTGGCACCGAGTCTGGGGTAAAGGCCACCATAAGTGGACCACAGAGGTCAATACAAGGTGGCCTGTGAGTGAGGGAGCCACGGGGCAGAGGCAGAGCGTCTCAGGCTGAGCCGCAAGTTCCGAGAGCCCCGTCAGGCAGGGTGGGCGCCCCCAGCAGGCCCGGGCTGGGCGGAGGGCTGGGGGCAGGCTGGCCTCAGGTCCCCTCACCCCACTACCCGAAATGAGCGCTGCTACTCCACACAGCCTCACACTTGTCCCCAGGAGCCACCCACCTGCGACATGGGCCAGGATAAACACACTGGACGCTGGACCCCGAGTCTCTGCAGAGGACATGCCAGGGTGGGCGCCCATGACCTCCTCAGGCACTTCACCCTGACAACGCCCAGAGCCCCCGCTGCACACTCAGGTGCAGACCCCACTGCCTGCTCTCTCCAAATGACACACACCCAGATACCCAGACAGACACACACACACACACACACACACACAACGAAAACCCAGACACACACCTAGACACATATGCAGACACGTAGACATGCAGACAGTACACAGTACACACTTCCACACACACAGACAGCACACGCTCAGACACACGCAGCGAGAGGGGCATTGTCTGGGCTCTGCGGCCTGGCTCGTCCGCTTCTGCACCCACGTCCTGGGACTCGGGAGCCAGGCCTGCTCACTGCTGGCGGCTCAGCGACAGTGGCGGGCTGTGGGGCTAGCAGAGGAGCAGGAGCATGTCCCAAAGTGTGAGAGGACGTGCGTGCCACTGGGGAAGGTACACGAGGGGTGTAGGGACACACATGCCCGGGTACATGTGCATGTGTGCATGCATGTTTGCCAGCCAAGGGCACACCCGCTCAGAAGCAGGAGACAGTTTCTTCCCTGGGCCCCTGGAAGGCCCGTGTCCTTTCATGAAGGGCAAGAGGAAGATGGTCTGGCAGGTGGCCCTGTTGGGACTGGGCCCCAGGTCCTGGAAGACACTGGGAAAAGCCCATCATTATGCCGGGGGCAGGGGGTGGTGGGGGTGGGGTGTGCTTTGCTCTCCAGGGCAGCAGCTGTGCTCCCCAGGACTGCAGGTCCCTTGCTCCCCTGGGCCCAGGGTGCCTGGCAGCGCCTGCTGGGCCACACCCCACATTCCCCTGGCCACCCCCAGGCTGCGCCTCACAGCTGCCCTCACTCCTGTGTCCAGCATCCGGTCTTCCCTGCTCCTCTGGGGAGCCCGCATATGCCCCCCGGGCTAAGGACAGGGTGGCCCCAGGACTCGGGGGAGCAGGCAGAGCCCCCAGACCTTGCTCACCTTGCAGTGACAGGTCCCCAGGCCCCCCCACCATGGCCCACTGGGCTGGATCCAGGATCGTGGCCCCCCTGTCCATGTGGAGCCTGAGCCCACGCCGGTGCAATAGGGCCATGGGTGGGGGCCTGGCGGGGGTAGAGAAGGGAAAGGTGACTTTTTGCCTGGCAGGTGGCCCTGCCCACCCCCACAGTGGCCTCTTTTCCTCATCCCTACATGCAGGCAGGCCTGGTCCTGAGCTGGCATCTCGGTGCAGTCTCCCCTCGGCCGGTAAGCCCCTCTGGACTCTCCTCATGACCACCCCCAGCCTGGCCCAGCAGGGAGGAAAAGGGGGTGGACTGGACAGGCACTCCGCATCCTCCAGGACCCTCACCACACCTCTGGGGGGCTATTTAGATGTTTCTGGACAGAAATGAAAGGTCCGGGGTAGGGATCATGAATGCAGACGAGATCCAGAGCTCTGGACACGCAACTGCTGGGTCTGCATCTCGTCTGCGGGAGTGTGTGGGACTGCAGGACGGACAAGCAATGCACCGTGGGAGAATGGGGGGCAGAGGGGCTGGCTCCCCTCCCTGGGACCAGGAGGCGGCAGGAGATGGGTGCAAGGAAGGGGGCCAGACTTGGGCCTACCTTGGAAATGACCAGGGAGGGACAGAGGCAGCACTTTCCACCAACCCACCCTGGAGGCGCCTGGACCAAGACAGGGGTCCTGTGGGGAGACGCTGGACAGCCGTGGTCCGGCTCTGGCCTCTCCGCGTCTCAGGAACGGGCTTCTTGCCATATGGCCACCAGCTTTGGGGATATGTCCCCTTCCTCCCAGCCAGCAGGGCACTCCCGACTGACCTCACTGACTTGTGAGCTCTTGCTGGCTGGAGCGGGGTGCACTAGGGCCCCCGCGCCCCCAGCTTCCACCTCTGGGCAGAAGCGCCGTGCTGTGCTCATTCACTCATTCCTGGTGCTCGGGTATTGGCAGAACGGCATTCCGGGTGTGTCTGTGAGTGTCTGGATGAGAACGTCTGAATCTGTAGACTAAGGAAAGCAGGTCTCCCTCCCCAGTAGGAGCGGCCTGCGTGCAGTCAGCTGACGGCAGCATGGGGCAAAGGAAGAGTATGGGGAAACCTGCTCTCTGCTTGATGGTGTTGAGCTGGGGCTTCAGTCTCCTCCTGCCTTCAAATCCAGGCTGGGACTTTGTCACCAGCGGCTCTCCTGGGTCTCCGGCTTGCAGGCTGTGGGACCATTCAGCCTCTATGACAGTGCGGCAATTTCTTATCTGCTTGCCTATCTTATCTATCTACCCATCTTTCATCTATTATCTATCATCTAGCTATATCTACCTACCTATCACCGATCATCTGTCATCTCTATATCTATTATCTTATCTTCTATTATAGCTATCTTCATTGTCATCAGTCTATCTGTATTATATCAATCTATCTTCTACCATCTCATCCATCCATCATCCATCCACCCATCCATCACCCATCCATCCATCCACCCACCCATCCATCACCCATCCATCCATCCACCCACCCATCCATCACCCATCCAGCACCTGTCTAGCACCCGTCCTTAGAACCTCTGGGTTCGGCCCCTTTGGGGAGCTCTGACTGATAACGTGGTCATTCCCATTTAGTCCACTGGGCATCGCCGCCATTCAGAGCCTGCAGCCACCCTGACAAGCACTGTTGACTAGCCTCTGCCAGCTCCAGTCAAATACAGCACCTCGCTGGGCCAGGAGTCCTCTGGGCAGCGTTGTCAGAGGCCCTGTGTCCCCGCTTTGCAGCAGGCTGGCCCACATTCCATCCTGACCTCAAAGCGCCTCAGAGTCCAGACTGAGGGGCACAGGGCACCTCACACAGACCAGCTGCTGGCAGCACCACCACCTCGAGGTCACGTGGCAGACAGGCCATCGTTTCTGTTCAGAGGCGGAGTCTTGATGACCCCAATTAAGGAATGACCACGATTAAGAAAGCAGCCAAGTTCTTACAGCGTGCAGTGAGCAGCCTGAGTGCAGCCCAGCGCCCCGTCTCAGGTGGCCCAGGGGCTGAGGCCAGGGGTGGGGGGCAGACACCACTGCTGACCCCCGTGGAAACAGAGTCCCAATCCTGTTCACCCCCTTCCCATGGTCTGCCCTCTGGGGAACTGGGTGCCCACGCTCTGGAGGAGGTGGGTGTCCCATGCCCTGGGGAGGTGGGTGTCCCCGTGTCCTGCGGGAGGTGGGCACCTCTCGCTCTGACCAAAGAGCCAGCCTGGGTTCTGTCCAAGGTGGGTGAGGCTGGTGGGGGCTAGGGACGTTCTGGAAAACTCTTCTCTCTCCCAGGGAAGAACAGAACAGGCTTCTCCTGCCTGCGACCTGCTCCCATGTCGCCGTATTTCCCAGAGTGAGCGGGACAGCTGTGCGGGGACCCTAAGGAGACAGGGTGAGGTTGGGGCGGAGGCACCTGGGGTCCCCCACGAGGCCCTGCACCCAGCCAACCTACAGGGGCCGGACTTCCCTGTACGGGCGCCACTCCTGTTGGGTTTCTGCTGCGGGACCCGAGGTCCAGGGTTCTCTCTCTCTCCTCACTGCCAGTGTTGTCCCAACACCTGGCTGCGTCCGCCGTCAGGCAGGGAGGGGAGGCAGAGCTGGCATAAGCCGGCAGGTCCAGTCACCTTCCATTCTCACGAGCACTTTTTGGCACGAGGTGGCTATTGAGGAGCAGGCCCTGCAGACGCGGCGACGGCTGTGAGGACACTGCGGGGCCGGGTCTCCAGCAGCAGACCAGCAGGCCTGGGCACCAAGGGCCTCGGGCAGCAGAGCGGGCTTGCTCACAGGCCGACACAAGACTCAGAGCATTCTGTTTATTAGATCACTTTAATACAGGAAATGCCAGACCACTCAACAGGGACGCCGGACGCCGCGCAGTCGCCCGGGCCGAGGACGCGGACGGAGGTCCCCGCAGCTCCGGGCACGCATGCATCTCCTTCAGACGGGCAGGCTGAGCGTGCAAAGACACACAATGACCGGGCTCGGCGGGGTCACGGGCCACGAGGGAACCACAGGGGAACCACGCTTCCAAGGCAGTCGAGGCATTAAATACGGGACCTATGTCACATTTCACGGCACCATATGCATAATTTATATATTAAAGGAAAGGAGACCACAGTATAGATGCGTGCAAGCGGCGTGGGTCAGACAAGGAACGGGCTGGGGGGCCATGCACGGGGAGGCTGGCCTGGACGCTCCCTGCGTTCCTGCCCACCCTTCCCAGTCACCGCCATCACGGGATAAATCAGCTGGCCTTGTCACGACCTCGGATCCCCCCAGTGTCGTGGATGGTGTCCTCGGGGTCCCTGCAGGCTGGGCATCACCCCGGGAGCGAGAACACAGCCCTGTGCGTAAACATCCTGGGACTCGCCCTGGAGGGACGCGGAGGGACAGGGGGTCAGGCGAGGAGGGACGTGCAGCCACGTGTGGCCGGGCCTGGTCGGGAGTAGGGACGATGGAGGCGGCACCCACTTTGCAAGCAAAGCTTAGACGACGACACAAGCCTGTTTCTCTGCGGCCGTCGGACACAGGTCCCTCAAAACTGACTTGCGCTGCTGGGGTCACACTGCAGCAACCGGACGATGGAGGGGTCACTCTTGGCGCCTCTGATGAACTCCTCCAGCGACAGCTTGCCTGCGGGCAGAGGACAGGAGAGATGGGAGCCCGTCCCTGTTCTTGGACTTCCAGAGAGGGGACAGCTCCAGGGCCAAGGACGCCCTCTGGTCACAGTCTTGCGCCTTTCTGAAACCGCAGGTTCCACTCGCTTGGGGGCATTTCTGGGGAAACCCTCCCTGCTTTCCCCGCTCACTGCAAAGCCTCGGGCCACTCCACGGACCCAGCAGAGTGACTGCACACTGCTGCTGTGGAAGCCATTTTAGAAAAGGCTTCTTTTTAGAAACCGCCCCCCACTCGTCCAGAAAGAGCATGGCCCAGCCTGGAGGCCCTCACGTCCAGGGCTGAAGAGTTGGGGCCCGTGGGCCCGTGGCAACCAGGACCCCCAATCACTGCCCGCCAGCTCGGAGAACGGCTTCTGCTCCTGCGTTATCTGCTGCCCCTGCACCTGCACCCTGTTGTCTGGACCAGGAGACGGGGCAGCGCAGTGGAAAGGAAAGTCCCAGAGGAACTGCGGCTGGGACAGGCGTGCCCTCGGGGGCTCCCCCAAGCACATGGGTGACAGAGGCCTTAGGAGCCGACTTCTCGCCACTGTGTCTGCAGCCTGCAGGACAGCAGAAAGGGGCCGTGGGGACCTGCCACCCGGCTAGCCGGCTCTGCCGCTGAATGCCTGCCTCTCCTGTCCTGGGACCTCCGTCTGGGTGCCGGGTCACAGAAAGCCCGTCTCAACCCAGGAGGGTTATCAGGGGACACGGCTGAGGGGTTAGTCCGTGCTGGCCTGGAGGTCACACGGTCAGATGCCCACGCCTGGGAGGGACACCCCTTGTGTGGGACCCAGCAGCTAAGGGTCGGAGAGGGAAGCGAGGGGACAGCCACCCCCTTGGCAGAGTGTCCCTGGGACCCACTGAGCGGTACCCTCCTGACCGCTGTGTGCCTTTCCTGAGCGCCCCCACCTTCGGCCTCCGAGCACCAGGTGAGGTGCCCTGGGAGCACCGCCCCTTCCTCCTGGCGGAGCAGGCCTGCGGGTGCAGTCTTCCCAGCAGCGGTCAGGGCGCCCTGGCACTTGGCTGCCACCTGCATGCTACTGACAAAGGCTCGTCGGGAGAGCAGTCTCAATGCCCGTGTGCTGGAGCGAACCCGTCAGCCCACACACACCTGGGACAGCGCCGGGCTTTCCCAGCACGCAGCGCGTGGGGCCACGTACGGGCTGGGCCCCGGCAGCGTGAGAGCCCTTGACCACCCCTTCTGCCTTTCTCCAACGTCACCTCTCAGACTCCTGATCGAGCTGCGAGCTCCCGGAGGCGCCCTGTCCCGTGGGTCCCAAGGGGCAGGGCTGGGGCAGCCGGGTGGCGCGCGCTGCACTAATTCACCGGTGCAGCCTCGGCCGCCTGCCCAGCCACACGGGCTTTACCATCCTGTCCCCCAGACGGAGAGACAGAGGCTCCGGCGCGCAGGACCCAGGCAGGTCTCGGACGCCCGCACCTGCTACCCGGGGTGGAGACAGATTTCAGACCAGCCAGAGGCAAGGCCAGCACGAGGCCTGTGGGCCTGGGAAGGGCTCTGAGGACCACACGCTGCTATTCGGACCTGTCTACCTCACCCGGCCACCTGCCCTCCGCGCTGGTCCCCTGGTCCATGCAGCACCTGAATTCACAGAGCACTTTCTGCGCTTTGGCTTGTCCTGTCTCATCTGAAAGCAGATGGGACCTGGCTCTGCGGCTGCACTGGACACAGCCAAGAAGTACAGGACCATAAATGTCACAGCGACTTCCCCATGGTGCGTCCTACAGGCCTCACGGCCAAGGGGCAGCAGGGACTGGGGGTCCTCCTCCCTGCCCCCGTACAGCGGGGCCCAGGCACAGCCGCGTACCGGGCAGCGCACATCCTGAGCAGACAACCGCACACGAGGCCCGGGACCCCGACCCCAGCCCATCCAGGGGCTGTGCCGGCGCCCAGCTGTCCCCCAGACAGCACGTGGACAGAACGCGGCACGTCTGGGCTGTGGAGGCGGGCGGAAGTCAGGTCCCAAACTCCTTTATCCTGAGAGCATCACGGACACCGGGTGGCCCCTACCGTCATTGTTCGTGTCCATCTGCCGGAAGATCTTGTCTGTCCGCTTCTCGGGAGTGGACTCATCCTCCGGCATCTTCATCACGGATGACACCATCTTGTAGATCGCCTGCAAAGAGGCGCGTGTTAGCGTTGGCTGAGATTCCAGGAGCTCCCGGGCGGGCGGGCTGGGCCAGGGTGCGCCCTGCCCAGCCCACAGCAAGAGGGGGCCTCTGGTGGGCCTTCCCGGCGGGAAGCAGTTCCTGCCACCGGCGGTAACAGCAGGAGCACCAGGGTGGGCGCCCTGCCCGTGGCTCAGGTGGTGAAGATGCAGACCGGGCACCAAGGCCGGGAGGGAAAAATAAAGCCTCAAGGATGGCAGGTGGGGCAAAGGAAGCCAGATGGGTTTACATGAAGTTCAAGGGCAGACGAAGCACATCCACGTGAGGGTGGCGAGACCGAGCTCTCTGGGGTGGGGGTGGGGCCAGAGGAGCCTTCGGGCAGGGAGTGCGCCCTAACTCCAGGGGTGGCGGTGACGCTGCGCCGATGGCGCTACCGTGACCGTGGCGCCTCTGCTGAACACACTCAGCTGACCTGCAAGAGGTCACCTAGCGCCCAGAAAGGGCAGGCACCGGGCAGGGGACAGTGCAGTGAGGCATGTGTGTTTCAGGGCCTCAGGGCCTGACGAGGTCCGTGACCCACAGCTCAGCTGAGGGACAGGCGGGGCGGGCAGTGCCTGGGGTTCTGTGCAGAAACAGCTCTATTCCCATTCCTGAAAGGCACGGGGACGGCAGAGGGGCGTGAGCTGCGACACTTTAAGGAAAGAATGGGAGGGAGAGGCAGGAGAGTATTTTTAAAGGAAAGGTGCAGGCAGGAATGAAGGTGAGCAGAGGCAGCCAAGAAGAGAAAGGAAAAAGTATTTATTTATTGTACTTAAGTTGTTCATCTTGGTTGCTTTCCCCTGGTCCCTGGTCTTGAACCCTGGGCTGTTTGCAGACCTAACCACTGTCACCAGGGCGCACCAGGAAGAAGTGTTTTTTAAGGAAGGAAGAGGAGGAAGAAGCATCTTTATTCATTTGTTAGTTTGTCGTCGCTCCCCGCTGCCCCCAGGCCTGGGTCGCGGCTATCTCAGCAGCCTGAGCCACCAGGGTGCTCGAGTGACATCTTACAAGGAGGGCATTGAATAAACGAGAGCCAAAGAATAACCCTGAGCATGTTACCAACCCCTAGTCTACCTCTCCATTTTCAGGGGGCCCCAGCCCCACAGAGGCAGCGTGCAGGTCAGGGCCCGTGTCCACAGGGTCCCCACCCTCCTGGACAGGATGTGGCCCTGGGACCCTGGGACGGGGTGCGGAGCCACAGGTGAAGTCTCTGACAGCTCGGAAGAACCGAGAACACCAGGGCACGCGGAGAAGGTGCTGTCGCAGGTGCTCCGGCGGAGGGAGCCTGGGTGAGCCGCCGGCTCCCACCTGCATCCGTGTGGGTGCCCCTCACTGCTGCACGGTCCGACCATGTCTCTAGGCTGGGCACAGGCCAGTCTGCTCGGCCAGGCACAGGCACGCTGGCCGCTAGAAGGGGGAGGTGGACACCCAGGGCAGGACAGGGGCTTCCAGGAAAGGGGGTTCTGACGTAGGGCCGGGAGCGGGAGTCCCTGCTGAGCACAGACCTGGGTGGGTTTATTCTCACGTTTATTTCACCACCTGTCTGGGAAATGGACCCCCTTCTGGCCACCTGCTACTGGGTCTAGGAGCAACTGGGGGGCTGCCCTCTGCTTGAGACTTGGCCCCGACGTTCTTTCCACAGCGAGAACCCCGCTTCAGAAGAATCTAGAACTGGGCCGCCGGCTCCGGGAGGGGCCCCCGGGAGCCCCGACTTTGTGAAAGACGGAGAATGACCCCCGCAGGGCTGCGAAGACAGCACAGGTCCCAGCTCGGTCGGGCCTGGCAGAGCACACGGTCATGAAACACGGACCCCGCAGCACTGCGGCAAGGAGGCCCCGTCCCCGCCGGCAGCCCAGCTCGTGCCGGGCGGGCGGAGGCCACCGGGCCGGGGCGGCGCCGGCGCCCGCGTACCTGCACGATCTCCAGCATCTCGCTGCGGCTGATGTAGCCGTTACCGTCCAGGTCGTACATGCTGAAGGCCCACTTGAGCTTCTGCTCCAGCCGGCCGCGCGACGTCACGCTCAGCGCGATGATGAACTCCCGGAAGTCGATGGTGCCGTCGCCGTTGGTGTCGAAGGTGCGGAAGACGTGCTCGGCGAACTTGGAGGCGTCGCCGTAGGGGAAGAAGTTGGCGTAGATCTTCTTGAACTCGTCCACGGTCAGGTGGCCGGTGGGGCAGTCCTTGAGGAAGCCCTTGTACCACTCCTGCAGCTCGTGGTCCGTGAACTCCGTGTTCTCCCGCAGGTCCTGCAGCACCTCGGGCCGCAGCTTGCTGTTCTGCTTGCCCATGGCGGCCGGCCGGGCGACACCTGCGAGACAGGGCGTCAGCGGGCTCGCGGGCGCCAGGCTGCGCTCACGGGGTGATCGGAGTGCGCGTCCCTTGGCCTCGGACGCCGAGGGGCGCGGGGCCCGATCTGGAGGCCCCACTGCTGGGGCAAAGGAGCACACAGACGGGCCATGAAAAGTGATGCAAGCGGTGTCCGGGAGGGGCCGTTCACCCCGCGATGAGGCTGCTGGAAACTGAAGTGCTTTAACGGTCACCAGAGGCTCTGCCCTCGTGGGCACCTTTAGGGAGCACAAGGGGAGTTGGGGGTCACACCGAGCCAGACCGGGAGGAGGCAGCACCGTCGCTGTCGCCTGCCTTAGACACAGGAGCGAGGCTCTGGCCAGGGCAGCGGGGCTGCGGCTCACGTGGGCCGGGCAGCGAGCCTCCCTCCTGTGGTGCGAGGGGGCCCAACGCGCTGGTGTCCAGCTCAGCTCCCACCAAAGGCGCTCTCCAGACAGCCTGACGAGATGGCCTTCCGCTGTCCCTTTCCCGAAGCCGAGGGGAGCCCATGGGCACCACGTACAGCTGACCACCCCCAGGGCTCCCAGTCACTCATGGGGCGCCCACATGTGCTCGTCAAAGGCCCAGAGGAAACGCCCCATAGAAGAGCCTCCCTTCGGCGGCCTCCCAGGGCCTCCTGGCTGAGTGGGAGCGCATCTGGCAGAACGCTCCACGCACACGACCCTGTGTCATCAATGGAGCCGATGAACCGGGCTGTCGACAACCGGCTGGCCGGGGAGATGGCTGACACAGAGCCAGCCTTTCTGGGAGACAGAGAGTCACAGCTCCCACTTCCCAGCAGAGGTAGCCCCCTGGCCCCAATCGTTAGGCAGACGCCCCAGCCTTCGTTTTCCAGAAAGAATGACTTTCATCTCCAGCGACAGAGGGGAGAAGCAGGGGTTCCGGGAGGCCCATCCGCGCAGGGTCAGCACCAGCTCCCACTCGGCTTAAAAGCTTCACGTCCAAGCAGGGCTTGGAACAGAGAAGTCACAGCCGTTTGAGAGCATGAAAGACATTTTAATCCGCAGGGAGGGAACGCGGGGAGGGGTTAAGAAGCACTTGCATTCATCTCCCTGGTTCTCCGTTATCTGCTGTTGTGCTCAGTGTACGCGGTCGTCCTAAAACATGGAAACGTAGTGGGGGGGCCTGTGAAAACACTTAACCCACAGTCGGTACTGCCTATAAATTAAAGCCTTTTTTAATGGTGTGCTCTGTCAGCCGCTGTGTGAGGCTCGGGAACCGGTGCTCGAAGGTTTCATCAGGGCTGATGGCAAGGGCGAGCATTCCGCCTCCCTGCCCTGATGTGCTTTCATCAAGCCAGGGCCCTGGTGCTCCCTGGGCTGGACTTGGCAATGCAGTAGGCAGCTGATGGGAGGTTAGGGGCAGACTCCTTCAAAGGCCAAAGCTCAGTTGCAAGGCCATTGCTGTGAACTTGAACTTCAAGGGGCCAGAGGGCCGATGAGATGGCCACTTGCTCTGTAGGGGCAGAAGGGACAGCAGAAAACGCACTTTGAGCCAGCCCCAACTGAGCGGTCCTCCTGGAGCTGTCTCTGTCCTAGGGAGAAGGGCATTTTTCAGGGTCCTTCTTTACTCCAAGAAAACAGGGGAGGCAGGTAACTTGCCACCCTGACTTGCAGTGCTACTGCTCCAAGGAGGCGCAGTCCTGTCCCAAGGCGGTGAGCACTGCAAAGGTGGAGAGCAGGGGGCAGTCTAGCCAAGGGCCTCTCAGGCTGCAGAGCAGGGAGTCGGCGCTAGGGGGCGCCGTCGGGCTACAGAGCAGCATTGCGACCATTAGAGGGCGCTGTCGGAAGGCGCCCGGGGCTTGAGCGTCAGACCTTGCCCGGGGCTTCCTGACACGGCCCCCGCCACGCCTCCTCCACCTCCGCGGTGCCTCAGTTTCTCCATCTGCAACCCAGATGCCAACACTACAGTAACCAAAGACACGAGTGGCTATTAAACACTTAATGCGGCTGATTCGATTTTATGCACGTGCCCCAAGTGTGGGATACTTAAGATGTTGACGATTTAGTAAAGAAAAAATAATATAAAATATCTGAATTTTTCTATCTTAATGGCATGTGATCTAATACTTGACAGCACGTGTGATACGTAGGTTAAATTCATCGCACTGGTAACAGTAACCTCGCCTGTTTCTTTTTACTTTTTCCCGTGGCCGCTGGAGTAGTCAGCATGCCTGCCTACTTCGGTGGCTCAGTGTGTTTCCAGGGGCTGCTCAGGGCTGGGTGGGTCCTGAGGTCACCAAACAGGGACTTTTCCAGTTCATTAGCACCTGCTTTACAGGCTCACTGCTAATTCTAACCCAGCTGGAGAGGCGTCCTCTGTTTAGTTCACTCCTTAATTCCCTTGAGAGGAAGATCGTGGTGTTTGCATTTCACAACAGCATGTGAAATTACACCTCTCACCAGATTCTGCTTCCAGTAGCTTCCAGAACTTAGCTGGAGGTCAGGGCAAAGAAGAGCCAGGGTTGGCCCCGCGCCCCGCTAAGGGGTCGGGCTGAGGGGCTGCAGAAGGGGGTGCCCATCCAGCGAGACCTGAAAGGGCGCACAGGTTGAGCCGGGACCGGGCAGCCGCGTCCAGCGGGCTTCCTGACGCGCTGCGCATCAGGCTGCAACCCGGCCGAGGCTGAGAAAGCTAACCCAACTCTCTCCTGACTTCTGCGCCCAGTCGCAGGAACCTCCAAAGCTTCGAAGAGAGAGAGCAAGGGGGAGAGGGGGAGGGGAGGGGGGCAAGGAGGGGTGGGAGGAGGGAAAAGGAGAGGAAGGGAGGGTGAGGGAAGGGCAGGTCAGGCAAGGGCAAATCACCTCCCTATCTTGACTTATCTCCCTTTCCACTCTCCCAAGGCTGAAATGCCCTGAAGACTGGGGGACAGGAAAATCCCCGAGAATGTTCTTCCCTCGCAGCGGCGGCTAATGCAACAGGAATCAGAACTCGGGGTGATCTTCCTGCAAACGCCGCCACCCACGTGATTCCAACCACGTGAGGCCTCAGCGGCTCAGCAAACTCCTACTCATTCACAAAACCCAACTCAGACGCCACCTCAGCACTTCCCGGCCCCCTGCCAACATTTTTCCCTTTGCAATTGCAAGCACATTTAGAGCTGTTCCCACTGGACCTCACTCTTCATCACACCATTTGCCTGTGTTTTTCGCTCACTAGGCAGCCCCTTGGGGGAAGAAGCCAGCGGGTGAGCCCGCCAGCACAGTTTAGCCTCAAGGCCTTTACCCCGCAGGCCCCACCTGTCTGCTCTTCCTTCCCTCCATCCTGTTCTGTGAGGGGCACTCCCCCAACTTCATGTGAGGCTGCTCTGGGGCGCCCCTGTGAGGGACCATCTCAGTAGCACCCCACACCTTGCTCCCTTACCGTGCCCCTTGCCTTAACACCCCTACTTGGCACCCTACTGAGAAACGGACGACTACCTGCCACCTCCCATCACTGTGTCCCCACGGTGCCCAGAGCAGGGCTGGCACACAGCTAGTGCTCAGTAAACACACTTGAACGAGCGAACGGGCTCCTCCTGGGCCCGGGTGAGGACGTGGGAAGCAACGTCGCGGATTAGGATGGCAGAGCTCTCTGGCTCGGGGTCGGAGCCCCGTAATTCAAACGTGGGATTCTGGAAACCTCCAGTGGCAGGCGCCTGAGCGCTGACCCCGGGCTCCACTCTCCAGACTGGTGCCACGCGCTCCCTAGCCCTGGAGAACACGGCCAGCTAGGTGGTCCCCCCTGGGGTCTCTCGAGCAGTGTGGCCTCGTCACCTGCCCCGTCACTGCCACCCAGGTGTTCTGGGGACAGGTAGGTTGGGGGCGCGCACACACAAACGAACCTCCGGGGAAGGAGGAGGAGGGCGGCTCCTTTCCTCAAGGGTCTGCTTCCAGGAAAAGGCCTGGAAGCTGAGCCGTTTCCACAAGGGGATGCGGGCCCCCTGCTGGGGGAGCCCACGGGCGGGGCCAGGGACAGAGCCCCTGCCCTGAGCTGATGGCGCATTTGGGGTGCCAGTGGCAGCCCCCCAATGCCAGGCTGCAGGGGGTCAGGTCTGCATCTGTGCTCTGTGCCAGGCAGGGGACGCCTGTGTGGAAAGCGGGGAGCTCCCCACAGTGCCCCCCCATCCTTGAGACGGGGCTGTGCTCCCTGAAGGTGCCTCGCTGTCCAGGTGGGTGGAGAAAGGGACCTGTGTGCCAGGGCCAGGAGGCCCGCACCAACCACCCAGCCCCGGGTCGGGGAGCACTGACAGGGCAGTGCCCATCCAGGAGACGGTCGAGGAGAGGGGCGGAGGGGACAGGAAGGGGCAGCCTGAGCGCTCCCCCTATGCTCCCCAAGGCCCACTTTCCACAAAAACACTGAGAACAAGGGGACAAGTCCAGGCCTCAGGGAACCTACCTTTGGGGGATCAGATAGTCAGGACAGACAAATTGGGAGTGGCCCACTTTTGGGGCTGGACCCAGCCACTGTGGGCAGGGACACTGCTGAGGAGGCAGGAGCCACTCTGAGATGCTGGCCATGCCCTCACAGCCACTCCTCGGAGCTGCCTGGCGGGGCCCAGCCCGGCTCTCTGGCCAGTCCTGCCCCAGCAGGAGGGGGACCCAGGCCCTGGGCCTGGAAAGGACACGCCCAGAGGGAAGGATGACTCTCAGGACACGGAGCTGAGCTCAGCCCTCCAGGTGCAGCCTCTGCTTGCTGCTCTGTGAAATGGGTGCCGTCCCCCACACCAGCTCCCTCCTCTGGTCTCACCGCCTCAGCCTCTCCGGGCCGTAGTTCCCTTGACCAACAAATGGGAACACAGTCAAAGAAACCCAGGCAGGGTCAGGGAGCATTCCCAGGGTCGCGTGCCAGCTGAGGTGGGGTCCGTGGGGGCACAGCCCTGGGCCGGGTAGGAAATTCGAGGAGAAAACGAGGGAAAGGCCAGAGGGACACAGTCAGGACAGCAGCCCCGTGCGGAAGCAGGTCTGGCCAAGTGACCAGAGGGTCAGGGTGCTGCGTGGGCCTGCAGAACACGGCGCCACGAGCCCCCAGGGAGGGGCCAGAGGGGAGGCTCCTCCCTAGCGGATGGCGTCTCCTGGGCTCTGGGCTCCTGTCGGCTGGGCCATGGGGAAGGGCAGGCGGGCGCCGCTGGCGGGCCAGGCTCCCTGCAGGAGGCCGCGGAACACGCAGGAGAAACCCCGGGGCCGAGGAGGCTGCACAGGGCCCCTCTGCCCGTGCACGCACATCACACCACACACACGCCTCACACCTCCTCCCGCACTGCTGCGGCCCCCCGTGGACCGTCTGAAAGCCTCGATCCATCCTCTGACCCCAGCGGGCCAGCACCTCTTACAGAAAAGGCCTTTTCAACACCGCACCTGCGGGGTGACCAGGGCCCCTCCAAGGGGCAGGGTGTGGCCACGCTCACACGCACGCACGGTGACTTCCACCCTTGCTGGGCATGTGCCGGTGTCTGCGCACAGCAGCAGAGACAGACGTGCGCTGCGGGCCGGGCCTGAAGGAAGATGCCGGGAGCCCGGGCGCTGCGGGGCTGAGAGGTGGCTGGTGACAATGAACGGTGAACGATGAGCAGCCAGTTACCCACATAGGCGGGGGTCCCGGGGGACCTCACAGCCTTTCTTTCCTGCCTGGACAACAGTCTACAACTGTCCTCGAGTCGAGCTGTTGCAGGGAGGCCTCCAAGGACCCGTAAGCCGGTTCCCGCAGCGGGAATGCCGGCCCTTTCCCGGGCATCTTGGTCGGCAGCCCGGCTGTTTACCTCTCGTCCCGGCAGAGCAGAAAGTGGCATTTCTGCCAGGCCCCTGCTGGAGCACTGGTCGCATTCTCGATTCATGGGCCCCAGATGAGCCATTTCCAAATTTTGACTCTGGGCCCTGCATGAATGAGGCTTGGCCACATTCGAGCGACTTGGATGGAAACCATGGGAAGAAATGTCGCGGTAAATGTCAGAATTACAGGGTGTTTCCAGGCACCCCCGGGACTTGGGGCATTCTGACATGGGCGCCCCAGGAAGGGTCCCTGCTAAGGTCAAGAGTCCCGCAAGGAGGGCTGCCTGGAGTCATCGACGGCTCAGCCACCAGTCCAAAAATATTTGTGGTTCTTATTCTAAACTTGGATGAAATCGCCAGTGAATCATCTCATATGCTATTTGATTCATGTTTCATGTCATTGGCAAGAAACAAAAACAGTCAGTCATTCTCAATAAAAATGGCATCGGCCCAGCGACAGCGCCAGGCGCTGGATGGTGACAGGCCGGCCGCCCTGGGGCCCCGGCAGTACGTTCCGGAGTCGCCCTTAGAGTGCTTGTGCTCTGTGCTCGCAAACGTGCCTGCTTTACTCTTTGTACCAAAGCACCCAAGTCCGCAGGGGGCGGGGGCACAGTGGTGGGCAGCAGGTGTCCCGGGGTCCACGCATGGCCAAAGCAGTGCTCGGCGCTGCGTTTCGGGAGCTCTCTGAGTGCGCACAGTCCAGTCGGGAAGGTCAGGCACCTTTCCTTCCCCACACATAGTAGTTCCTACTTGACCAGGCACCTACTCAGCCGGCCAGTGCTGGTGCTGGGTGCTACTGAGTGCTGGGTGCTGGGTGCTGCTGAGTGCTGGGTGCTGGGTGCTGGGTGGCTGCAGGGGGAGCGAGGGAAGGTGAAAGGTGAGCAGACTTCTGCTGTCAGGAGCTGGCCGGGGCCCCTTCCTGACCCTGTCCCCACGGACACAGTTGAGCATCAAGCACCTTGTGTCTAGGACTATGACACAAGCAGTGACCTGTGCCCGAGACCCTGGAGGGAGGGAGAGTCCTGGCTGGCGGGGGGCTCCTTCCGGACAGCCCCCAACTCCTGGGCCCTATGGTTTCACAGGGAAATGGGGCCTAGGAGACGGTCCAGTGTGCCCTCAAGAGCCCACCTCCCTGTCCCGCCGCCTGAGTTTCCTGGAGACCCCCAGAGTCCTGGGAACGGTCAGCAGAGCAGACACGATTGCACAGGACCCCAGTGAGGGCTTGGGAGCTAAACCTGCACACAGGACCGGGAACATTCAAGCGGTCACAGCCAGAAAATGTGAAATCTGGGCCACGTGCTGGGACTGGGCCGCGGGTCCTTGTGGGTCCGGGAGTGGGCGCTGGGGCGCGGGCCGGGGCAGGAGGGCCGGGGCACAGGGACTAGTCTTCCGTTCCCGCCGAGCCCCCTGTGCCAGCGCCAGGCACCACGCAAACACGGCCGCAGTCGTACACGCTCCGTCGACCTCTGCCCTCCACCCCCAAATCCAAACCAGGGGTGCGCCCAGGCCGGGACTCGCTCTCTTGGGACCACACAGTACCTCACGCAGAAGGCCTGCACCGACCCGGAGCCGACGCCTACGGGCAGGGTCCCCGGTGCTGGCAGTCCTGCAAACGGGCCAGAACAAGGGTCCCCGTCCCACACAGACGCGCGGACGGTGGGATGCCAGCCTGTCCGCGCACATGTGCGTGCATTTGCCCCGCGTGCTCATGGTCAGGTCGTGCCCCTGGGGTGAGGACGGAGGGGGACACCCACAGGAAGTGATATCGCGAAGTCATTCCAAGTCACCTAAAAATAACCCTCTGCTTACAACACGGGGAGGGTTTCCCTCCCTGCTGCCGCGCCTGAAACCACAGCAGCCCTAGCAGACCGCTCAGGAAGGCCTGTGGACAGCCCTCGGGGACCAGCTCATGCCTGCAGACTAGCCAGCACTGCGGGGCTGCAGGCCCCCTCCCAGGAGTCAGGCCGGGCAGACTCTGGGCCCCTCCTGTAGGACCCCAAGTCTCCAGCCCTGTGAATCACACATCTCCCAGAAGCATGGCTAAGTAAGTCCCCGTGGGCAGCAGGGACCTCGGAAGTGTGTGAGGACGAGCCACCATGGACGGGCCGGGAGGCCCGGTGGAGAATGAGTGGGTGTCACTGCACCGAGATGCCGCCGCCCCTTTCCTCGCTGGCTTGCTGGTGCCATCAGCCCTGCAGCTGTGATCTACGCCATTCCCACCTCGACCTCCCGCGCCCTCCGTGACCCTGAGCTCACTGCAGACCCTTCTGCCACAGGCCCTTTGCACCACTGTCCCTCTGTTGTGGTCTGCACTCAGAGCGCCCCTTCCCACGTACTTTATCCACAGCCAGAGCCCAGCACACTTCTTTCTCTCCCTCGCCTACTTCATTTTTCCTCTGTATTGCACTGAGTTCATGGTCTCCCCCAGCCCCCACGAGAATGCCTGCTCCCAGGCCGGGCTTTATTCTGGATCGCTCTCCAATGGAAACCAGATTCTCCCGCAGAGTATGACTGCATGACGGGGGGCGAGGGGGAGGGGGCTGGCACCCAAGGCCTCGTCTGCGCTCCCCAGGGACTGAACAGGCTGGGAGACACTCCCAGGGATGGGAGGCCAAATCTAAGGTCAGAGGCAGTCTCTGACCCCCCCGACCTGGGTCCTCAGAAGAAGAGCAGCAGACCCGCAGACATCACAGCAGGGCCAGCTGGGTCGCACCCCACCAGAGCCACAGGGCGATGGGGTTACAGAGGAGCATGGGCCCCGCCGGACAGGCATGGGGCAGGGTGGCTGCCGGAAGCAAGAAACCCTAGGTGCCCTGGGGCAGTGGGATGGGAAGGCAGGGGGCAGGGGGCCAGGCAGTGGGCACATCTGACTCCGGGTACTGCTGTGGCAGGCCCTCTGGCCAGAACGGTGGTGACTGGATAAGGGCTGGAGGGCTAACTACCGTGAACCTGAGCCTCCTCTGCCAGGTGAGAGGGCGGAGTGGCTCTGACAGGCAGGATGGGAGAGCAGGGCCAGGAAGGCCTAGAAGATTCTACCCCCTGTGACGGGGTGGATGGGGAAGCCACTCTCCAGAGTGGGAGTCTGGGTGAGGAGCACACTCAGTGGGGGCAAGAGGAGAGGGAGGGAGAGGAAGAGGAAGATGAAGGAGAGAGAAGAGAGGGAGGAGGAGGGAGAGGGAAGTAAGGACGGAGAGAGGGAAGCAGAGAAGGTGAGGACACTGGTTTGGCGGAAACAGTTCACCCTGTGGGAGGGGCCCAGGCCAGCGGGTGGGGAGACAGAGGCCCTCCCACCCCAGCAGCTGGTTCTTCCTTGGAAAGGGGAGGGGGACACATAGAGTCCAGCTGCCTGCCCCTCCGGTGACTTTCCAAGTTCACACCCTACATGCCCTACGACCCACACTGGACGCATCCCCCCAAGAAGCACCCAAGGGCAAAAGATGTGTCGAGAAAGACCTGACCAAGGCACGCGAGACTCGAGGATACCCGAGGCCAAGAGGCTCCCTTCACTCCGACCCCGGGGGCCCAGGCAGGTGACCCCCACTCTTTTCTTCTTGCTCTTTCCAACGAACCAGGTCAAGTCTGCCCACGTGGGTGCAAAAGGTGGGACCCCGTGGAGTGGTAGGGCCCCCCACCCTCTATCCTCACCCAACACACATCCTCTGTCCTCACGCCCATCCTTCCCTTCCATCCTCCCCTCCCCACTCCCTCCTCACCCTCCTCCCTCCCTACCCTCCTCCATCCCCACCCTCCTCCCCCCTCACCCTCCTCCATGCTCACCCTCCTCCATCCCCACCCCTCCCTCCTCATCCTCCTCCCTCCTCACCCTCCTCCCTC